>JAVCKS010034333.1:0-11758 GCA_032273685.1 Pteraster tesselatus
CCAACCAGCGCACCCCCGCCAACCAGCGCACCCCCGCCAACCAGCGCACCCCCGCCAACCAGCGCACCCCCTAATTCGGCAATCGATCAATCGTATCCGACAGACTTCACAAAACCAGGATAAAGTTGCCCAAAGCTATTTTTCAGTATGGCTATCGAAAGTCAAAATTTGAAGGGGTAATCGATTGTTAAATGTTACATTATTTCAGATGTTAACCTTGTATTCTAGTATTTCCTAAAGTAATATTATCATAATATAATAAAAAAAAGTAGTTCTATGGAAATGAACATACATTTTTCTGCATTGCATCATTGGGTGAATTTTCTCAAAATTATAATGTTTGCTTCATGGTGGATCTCATGTCTTTTACACTGTTCAAATCTCCAAGTGTTACATGTACTTACATGTGTAATTACCATAAGAGAGGTACATGTATATTTCTAGTATTAAACTGAAAAATATCAACAATCTAAAATTTCTCAATGTGCGACTTTATCCACAAATAGTTACTACATGTACTTTGAATCTGAGCCCGAAGATATTACAATATGTGGCTTTGTCCTTTCTTATTGGCGGGTGACGTAAATCCAATTACTCCTCAAGTCGTTATCCGGTGGTAGCTCTTCCTGTGAATGAGTATTTCTTGTTCCACCTGTCAGGTTGCTGAACTGGTTGCCGTTCATCACCCGCAGGCCAGCGTCACGCTGTCCCATCAGGTAGGGCAGCCCAGCATTCTGGAGCGAGAGAACGCATCGATACTCAACGAGAGCCTCAAACCGCTGTGTATCAAGACCGTGTCCAAGTTCGCTGGTACCCTGGCGGAGCTGGGACTGATGTGCCCCTTCTATCTCACGCAGAATGATGGAACGGTCACCAGGTAAACAATATTATGTGGGCTCACAGACCCAGCAGCAGAGACAAACCAGTGGACGGCCATTTAATTTTCATTATACATTCTGGGTAACTTATTAGGCAAACTCTTGGGGAAGGGGGGAGGGCACAGATGCTCTGCAACAAAGGGATATTAAGGAGATGCTACATGTTTGTTATTTTACAAGAGGGTGAATTTTTTTGTGCGGGGTTTTATTATATCACTATACTTTCATAATTTGAAAAAGAACATCCTGTTACTATAGGCATTCAAGAGATTTTCTTTTTAGCTCATTGATGTGTTTAAAGGGCTGTATCTCTTAATTAGGAATATGGACAAATCTGTATATTTCCAGGTTCGAACCTACACTATTTTAGAGCTTATAATCTTAGCAATTTAGCTCTGTATGCAACTTAATTTGTATAAATTTTGTCCCATAATGCTCATTTTTGTAGATACAGTACCGGCCAAACGTTTTAGTACACCTAAATGTTTAATAGTAACATTTTACAGCATTGTATGCCCAGTAAGTTTCCTGCGAAAATCACTTGATATGTTTTGCCAGGCCTCTTGCAGCAGTTGCCAGAGATGTTCAGCTGAAGAGAGCTGCTTTGCTTTCCCAAACAAGTTTTCAACAGGTGTACTTTTGGCCGGTACTGTAGGTGTTGCTGATTGGTTAAAACTTCCAATAATAAGCATTGCTCAATATGACAGTGGTTATTGGCATGGCAACCTTGCCGTGCGGCTACCGCAGACTGACTTTTCCTCCAAAATATCTAGCCAATATTCTTTTGTCACATTCAGTGCTGAGCAAGCAATGAAGTTTCCGGCGCACACCTTTTCCTCCGGACCAACCAACAGCATGAGAGGGGCTGCACAGTTGTCTGGTAAACTTCCATTTTATTTGTTATGTTATTATTATACTATTGATAATATTGTAGCATCCAATTACCGGTATGTTGAATTATGACATTTGTTACTGTTGTTGTTGTGGGGTGGCAGGCATTCAGAATTGTATCGTCATCGATGTTGGCGGTACGTCCTCGGACGTTGGGGTCCTGCAAAACGGGTTTCCTAAAGAGGCGTCGACCAAAGTCAAGGTGGGCGGGGTGGACACCAACTTCCAGATGCCTGACGTTATCTGCGAAGGATTGGGCGGCGGGTCTCGTGTGCGCTACAAGGAGGAAGGCGGACACATTGTGGGTGACAACTTTCATTAATACCAACTCGTTTAATTACGGAAAATGGAGATTTAGAAGCGTATAAACAACCTGTCACCAGGTTACCAAAACCAGGATAAAGTCGCACAGTGAGAACATTCACATGTTGGCATTTATGAACTCAGTAGAAATATACCTTTCTAATGGTATGTAACAGTTCGGGGTTTGACCATCAGTATATACAACCGAGCTGTGAAAGACATGAGGTCCACCAGACTTCAAAGAAACTGCACTCAATGATGCAATACTAGAAAATGCACGTTCATTTTCCATGGAATTACCTTTTCTGATTATAGCATGATTACACAACTTTAGGAAATGCTACAATAGCAACATCAGAAATAATGTAACATTCAAAAATCGATTTCCCCTTCAAATGTTGATTTTCAGTAGCCATACTGAATAATAGCCTTGTGCGACTTTATCCTGGTTTGGTGACAGGTCACGTTTAAATGAACACTGTCTCCTGTTCTGAACAGGTTTCTTGTAGCACTACTGTTGGTTCTAGCATAAGACAATTTAGCCATTTAATATTGGTCGATCTAGATACCGATTTTGAAATACTCCATGTATTTGGGTTCTCGTTATTAGAACCTGTGGAGTTTCTCAACATTTGAATGCTCTCGTCAACTACAGTCTCCTGGCAAAGACTAGACTGAAGCCTCCATTTCTCCAAGATACGGAAAACGGATAAAATTAACCACATATGTTTTCACGCGTTGTACTTTATTGAATGCTAAAAAGAATGCGCGTTAGTGTTTGTTCTATGCTTATTGGTAGGATGTTTTGTAGCTTAGGGCATAACTTTTCATTATGGCGGATTATCAAAAAAACGTTCTGGACTGACTTGGAGGTATGCACGCTGTTTTTTTAGAAAACGGAACAACACAGAATTAAGTTCATTGACATAGTAGAATGAAGGCTTTAGACTAGACCACACTAAGCAAACATTTGAGAAACATTTCCTCCAACTGAAACACTTGATGCATAAAAAAGCCAGTCCCTATTACCAATTCTATAAAGAATTGAGAATAAATTACAAGTTTGCGGTTTACTTTATTAATCTCCCACCCTGTCCTGCATTAGACATCAGTGACCATTGGGCCAGACAGTGTGGGCTATCTTCTGACCACCGAATCTAGAGTGTTTGGCGGTGCTACCTTGACCGCCACAGACATCGCCGTGGCAGCTGGCATGGTTACGATTGGTGACCCAGCTCTTGTTGATGACCTGCCCGCCGAGCTTATACAGAAGGCTTTGAACGAGATTCGCAACTTACTTGAAAATCTTATTGATCAGGTCAAGGTAAAACATTTTTGGTTGGTAAAATATGTTCCCTAAAGTGGTTATTTGGCCATTGCCAGAGAAATGTCCTACAGAAAATTTGTGTGTAGTCAGTCTATTCTGATTGTTATCGATAAGGCCTTTATTTTCTAGAAAAGCTGTTGCGTCCGGCTGTCAAGCAATGTTTTTATCTGACGGTAGCATTAATTTACCTGTTTTTTTTGTCTCGGAGAGGGACAGACTGTATGTCTATGTGACCTGCTTTGCAAAAATCAGTTGCATGTTGTGAAACCTTCATTTGAGTTACAGTATAATGTTAAAAATATTATAATCTAGTATGATTTTTGTTCAAAAGATAACTTTTTAGCAAAAGATGCAATGGGTGTCCAACATATATCAAAATGAAGCTAGTATTGCATGGTGGAACCCATTCATGATACGCCGCAAATTTGGCAACTTAGCCTAACTCGAACTCCGGATATCTCAAATGTTTTCCTAACTTCCTTCAGATTTGACTTAATGCGACTTTACTTATAATGTTTTCAACAACATGCGACTTATTTTTTGCAGAATGGGTCACATATGTGTGCGTATGAGGGTGTTTGTATGTGTGTGTATGTGTGTGTTTGTGTGTGTTTGTATGAGCTTGTATGTGTTTGTGTGCGAGACTTTTGAAAAACTACATGATCTCCAGAGAAACATTTTAGGCAAAATTTGAGGTCATTTGAGGTAAAATTTACGAAACACACGTGTATCATACCTGCACTATAGGAACCCTTATGGATTGTTGATGTTCAAAGTCATTTTGAAAAGTCAAAGGTCATATGGGCTTTAATGTCCCAAGTTTAATTGCGAAAGCAGACGAGACTCATGGTTCGAAAACTGCTTTGTTTTATCCTTCATAACAACTGTGCCAAAAATCGGCTATTTCTAATCGTTTTAAAGTTGGATTTCTCAAAATCATCTCGCAACCCCCCTATTGGTGTCTAATCCCTAATCATTCCCTACCTATTCCCTGCAATTTGCCCAGCTGAGTGCTGACGATATCCCTGTTATTGTTGTCGGCGGCGGTAGTATTCTCATTGATGAAACCCAGGGACTGCGAGGAACATCGAAAGTCATCAAGTGTGCATTCTATGAGGTAATATTCCCTAGTCGAAAGAATATTGGACTCGAGTATATTAGGCTGAAGAATTTTACATTTTTGAGGAAACAGAAGACCTAAATTGAATCAACAATTATCGTAAAACTACAGAGTTTTTAGTCAAAGTGTGATATGTCTTAAAGATCAATCAAAATGGCAAGTATAAGTTTGTCTTATTTTTAATGTTTAGTGTTATGTTAAACTAAATAAGTAAACTAAATAAGTAAACATTTTAATTTTCCGGAAATTCAGCTCCAAAGTTCCACTTTTGCAAAAGGCGAAACGCAATTAGCTATCTCATAAATTATTTATGACCGGTTTTCGTGACGTAACCTGACGGCTGTTTGCTTTGCTGTACAATGACTGCACAGAACTACCCATAGAATTTTCGGTGTGACATCAACCTCATGTTTTGTACAACCCCAGCCGTTCAACCCCAGCCGTTCAACCCCAGCCGTTCAACCCCCGCCGTTCAACCCCCGCCGTTCAACCCCCGCCGTTCAACCCCCGCCGTTCAATCCCCACCGTTCAACCCCCACCGTTCAACCATTATTTGTGTGACAAGTTCCCAAGGGATGGAAGAAAATTAGTTTTTTACCATAAGACTGGCGATGGCCCCTCCACATGACCACAAAACCGACATCGCATCGCCATGTCTCTCGCAGCATGTCCCACCATTTGTTGATCCTGTTGTAAATTATCAGCATGCATCCTCATTGATTCCTGCTCTCAACTTATGCAAGTCGCCTGGTGGTGTGGAGGGAGCACTCAATTTTTCCCGGGTTTCATTTCTAACCCACTTACATCCCTGAAAGTCTAATATGAACATAATTTAGGCTTATTCCGTCTGCCTGTTTGAACATTTTGTGTGCTTGAAAAGGTGGCTAATGCAATTGGTGCCACTCGCAGCCAGGTCAGTGGTCTGCGTGACACTGTAGTCAGCCTGGAGTCAAAGACTAGGGACGATGCTGTAGAAGAGGCTAAGCAACAGGCGGTGGAGATTGCCGTCGGGAATAGTGCTCAGTCAGATAGTATCCAGGTAAAACAAGCCAGCAAATGTGACCTGTCACCACAAAACAAGGATAAAGTCGATATTTCAGATGTTGGTATTTTTTCAATTCAGTAGGAATCTACCTTTCTAATGGTATGTAACACTTTGGGGTTAAAAGTATATAATTACGAGATAACAGACTTCAAAGAAAATGCACCAATGCTGTACTGGAAATTTTATGGAGGTCTGAAAAAAAAACATTTTGTTGTGAAGGGGGCTAATAATGAGGTTTGACTATTGCGGCGTGTTCTCAAACTCTTCTAGATAACTGAGGTCAGTGTTATACCGTTGGCCTACCTGACTGGCCAGGCGTGCCGCGTTAGGGTCAAGGCTGTAGGTGACCTGGCCCTAGACTCTCCACTGAACCAAGCTACCCTGACCGTGCTGCCTGAACAGACTCAAAGCTCAGTGCCCTCTTACAGCCCAGTGGATCTGAGTGAAGTATCAGTCAAATCTGAAGTGGCCGTTGAACAACAAGGTTGGCGATTTGTTTTTCCCCGTGTTATATTATTACGTACACCACCGGTCAAAAGTTTGGCTACACCTTAACAAATTACACATGCATGCCACACGAATCATTTAGTAAATAGCATGCATCCGGGGAGATTAACTGGCTTCATATAATAAACTTCATGAACAATGTGACCAAACAACCCATAATTACAATATTAGGATGTCTGATTGTCCTCACCCCAAGTTTATCCAAACATCCAAGCGTGACCTTTTGATAATAATTACATGTGAATTCATGTGAATAATTTAATAATTTGAAAGGAGTTCATAAAAATGCCCTGCATCATATAAAAATAAGGTTGAATTAACTTGTGTGCCTACATCATTCAGAAAGACAAAGAAAGCTTGTGTACCCAAACTTTTGACCGATAGGGTGCAGTTTTTTAAAGTTTAAAGTTCTTTTCTTGCAGTTGGGTCCTTCCACCGAATTGGGGCTTGACTTTTTGACAGTGTCCCTGGTTACATCGGCACAAATGTACCACCTATTATTCTTTATTACCAAAGCCCGCAGAATGAGTCATTCCAGGAGGTTGGGGTGTGATTTGTGACAGTGTTCTTTGTATACATCAGTATCAATGTACCAGCTATTATCCTTTATTCTAACGCCTTATTAATATTGATGTTGAGTGTATTTTCTATTTGAAATGTAGAGATTGTTTTTTTGCTTGTCTAGAAGAGCCAGCTCATGTACTGACTGACTGACTCACGGTTCGCTCTCCAAAAGCAAGTGGCATGTCGCAAAAGCGTTTCAGCCATTTATACACTCAAATACATTTTTCAGCTACATTTTGCAGTAATTTCTGCTGTTAAACTTTGAAGGATCCTAAATGTCTGCCGTTAAACTTAATGCATGTGCGCATGTGCACCCAACGTCCGATGTAGAGAGAATTTGCAATGTCTATTCGTAACAAACTATACTGATAAACGGTACATCCTCTAGGAAATGTTCATAGTGTACTTCAACACAGAGTCGCTTTCTAAACCTGTGCCGTTCCTGAATGTAGTACTGTACATACAACCGTTTTTCATAGAACGCTCACAGATTGTGTAGAAGGGCAATGCGCCACCCTGCAATCCATGTGTTTCTGGGGACCAGCTATACTAGGTGTGCCTAGTCTTGTTTATTTATTATTGAAGAAACACTTTGAAAACAACGTCATGATAGTGGTATGTTTATACCGATTTAATAGGGAATTCTGTCACAAATATTGCCCTAACTAGCTGCTGGACTGTCCCAGTTATGATATTTGATTTTATTGTAAACCTCCTGTATTTTTATACGCACTGACTGACCATTAGAGAGCTCTGCACTGAATTCCAAAAATCTTACAAATTTTGTTGTGGCTTTATTCTCGTTTTGCTGCGTGACTGGTCATCTTATTGGTAGTATTTAGGGAATTGATTTTTTTATTACTGAATTCTAAAATTGTAACCTGTAAATGATACATGTCATAGTTTGATCAGGTATTCAACTGGTTGGCAAATTCTAAACAATTCATGCCATTGTTTATAAACATTGTTTATTAACGATCCTAATTGGGCTCCACCTTAACAACATAAACAAGTCACAAAGACATTGAATATCCGGAGTGGTGGCTAAGCATGGTTAGATGTAACGCGTCGCACCACTTGTCTGATCTCCTGTAGACTCATATTAGCAGATCAACGACTGACCGACACCATCACCTGACGAGGACTAGCAGTACGCAGTCGAACATCGTAGTCCAATACGTTGAGTACATCGTGATCGAGAGGTTAAACACTTGAAAGGGGGTTCAACAATCTGCACATAATAGGCTTAGAATTGTACCACTGAATACAAATTACAAGTATTTGACCTGTCACCACCTTGAAATCAGGATAAAGTCGCACAAAGCTATTTTTTGAGTATGGCTATTGAAAGTCAAAAGGGAAAATTTTCACATTTGAAATATTTCAGAAGTTTAACTTCTATTCCAGTAGTTTGTAAAGTTATATTATTATAATATAATCAGAAAAGGTAGTTGATGGAAATGAACTTCCATCGAGAATTCTTCAGTATTGCATCATTGAGTGTAATTCTTTTGAGGTCTGTTTTCTTTTAATTATAATTTCTTCTTCATAGTGAACCTCATGTTTTTCACATGCTCTGTTGTGTATACCAATGGCCAAGTGTTACATACCGTTGTACATACATGTACCATTAGGAAGGTATATTTCTACTGAATTTAAAATACCAACATCTGATGAATTGTCCTAATGTGCGACTTTATCCTGGTTTTGTGGTGACAGGTCACATATGCGAGAAACCTTCAAAGAAAATGTATCGGTAGTTTTCTGGTAATATTATAACACTATAATTCTTATTTTCAATCTGTCTTGCAGACATTGTGAGGACTGTGCCGGTTCCCCCGTCTGACTGGGTGGTGGACCCCGATAGCGGCGAGTGGCTGCTGTCTGAGTTTGATGTGGAGTGCATCGCCATCGGCGCCGGGATCCTCGGCTGCGGTGGGGGAGGCGACCCGGCTATTGGACGGCTCATTGTGCTGAGAACATTGAGCGAGGGCGGCAGGATCCGTGTCATTGCTCCGGAAAGGTACAGATGCGGAGAGAGGATGGATAGCCCGCTCCACTGGCTCGCACTTTATCTAAAAATTCATTCAATGGTGCGGGCCAGTGGAAATGTAATCAAATTCTCAAGAGTTAAGAAACGCCCAGTTAATAAGCTGTGCTTTTGGAAGCTTTTAAAACATATTACATCAGTTGTTGTCCTCGAGTCTTCAGATAGCGAGTTCCAAAGTCTTAGTGCAACGTTAGAAAATGCTCTATCCCCAAAACTAGCAAGGTTGGATCTGAGAATGTAGAGTGTATTGGTTGAGGATCTAAGACCTGATCTGATCATTACGGGATTGCAACATCTTTTTGAGGTACAGTGGAGCCAATCCATTGAAATCCTTGAACGTGAGAAGGATTAGTTTGTACTGAATTCTATAAATACTGAGTAACCAGCGTAGCTTAAAAAGTACCACAGTAAAATAGTCGTATCAGGCAAGAGACACGCAGCAGCATTTTGGACACTTTGGAGACAGTGTAGTGTTTTACGAGGCAGACCAAAGAATAGGCTGTTACGGAAATCCAACCTAGTGGTATTTAAAATTGGGTTGGCTCAAAATCTCCACTTGGTCATCCTGTTTGTTTTAAGACTTGGGACCAGTCCGCATCTCAAGGGCTCCGTGGTACCTGTTGGCTTCATGGGAGCACCAGGAGTAATCATTGAAAAATTACAGTCTGGAAACGAGACCCCTCAAGCAGTACAGTGTCTGCAACAAGTACTTAATGCCGGGCAGGACAATTATGTACCAGCCACTATAGGTAAGAAATGTGCCACTGGTATATAACTATTTAACCGAGTTAAATATACTGTCTTATGTTCAGTTACCACAATTCCAGGGTCTAGTTACCACAATTTTCAAAGTCCAGTTACCACAGATTCAAGGTCCAGTTACCACATTTTCCGTGTCCAGTTACCACATTTTTCAGGGTCCAGTTACCACATTTTTCAGTGTCTAGTTACTACCTTTCCAGTGTCTAGTTACCACCTTTCCAGTGTCCAGTTACCACCTTTTCAGTGTCTAGTTACCACGATTTTGCAGGGTTTAGTTACCACATTTTCCAGTGTTCAGTTACCACATTTTCCAGCTTCCAGTTACCACATTTTCCAGCTTCCAGTTACCACATTTTCCAGCGTCCAGTTACCATGTTTTCCAGCGTCCATTTACCACGTTTTCCAGCGTCCAGTTACCACGTTTTCCAGGGTCCAGTAACCAAGTTTTCCAGGGTCCAGTTACCACATTTTCCAGGGTCCAGTTACCACATTTTCCAGGGCCCAGTTACCACATTTTCCAGGGCCCAGTTACCACATTTTCCAGGGCCCAGTTACCACATTTTCCAGCGTCCAGTTACCACATTTCTAGTATCCATTTTTTACCGCATTGTTCTGTATGTCTATCCCGGTTACCATATTTTGTAGGTCCATGCATTATTCTTTGGACTTGTCATCATAAAACAGACAGTCACAAACTGTTATTTTTAAATACAGAACTTGAAAGAAGTAATCAATTTTTAAATATATATTTTTATCTTTTCATTGTACCATTGTAATTAAGTAAATTATGTTGTTGTTGTCTTTGTTGTCCTTGTTGTCTGTGTTGTCTGTGTTGTCTTTGTTGTTGTTTTAGAGGGTGTACCAGTAAAGGAAGCCAATGGAGTGAAATACATTGATGATTACCCTACTGCCGTCCAGCCAGATCAACCTTCAAACAAAGGTAGGAAAGCTCTCGGGTTACGTAGGAGTTTTATTGACATTGCAACGTGGAAAAGCTGCAGAAAGCAGGGATGTGGGACTTGGGCTACATGTCAGGTAGTTTGAACGAGCCGAATGAGCGAGTTTACCCGACCCGAAGGTCCAAACCCACATGATGGTTGACCGCGATAGTTTACCCAAGCAGTGTGTGAAAAAACTATATGTGCACTCAGGTAAATCATATTGTACGTTTAGGGGCAGGCTGTGACAGTCCAGTGCCTAGATTTGGCAGACATGTTAGTTTTACCGACGTAACTGCAGCAGCAGAAAGATTCGACTGCTGAGATGTTACCCATTGCTATAGCAAGTCACTTTAGCACATTGCATTTACATGTCTTAGTATTCAGGAATTGTAAATTTTCGTGGAATTCATTTCCTCTTCTGGATAGAGCAAACAGGTCTTGATTTCTCACTAAGAACTTGAAGTGGAACATGTGTACTGTTTTCTCTTCACAGCAGGCTCGACCGTTAAAGTGGTGGCCGTCATGCCTGTTGAGATTGGCGGCAGCAACGCCATGGAGCCCCTCTCGTTATCCAGCAAGCTGGACCTGCCAGTTGTCGACTGCGATCTCATGGGAAGAGCTTTTCCAGAACTTCAAGTAAATATATAAAATGAAATGGTAACAGTTTCGTCCGTATTTTCATGCCGACGTTAAACGTTTAATTGGCCATTTTCTAGGTAATTTGCCCTTGTTAGCTGGTAAATAATGTACTGGTAGTTATATCGGTAGTTATTTTCCGGAGTGTTTTCCTTCCAAATTGAAATGATTTTGGTTGGCAGAAAATACCTTGTAACTATCAGTGGATGGATTCGTTCATGTTGGCATCATTTTCCAGCTAATAACAAGGGCAGACAGATATATCAATTCCATATAGTGACTGCACAAACTAGAGTTAGCACCACTGTGGTAAGCCCCTTCCGATTGGACGGTGGTCAAGTTTAGGAGCCTCGTTCATTTGGTTCTCTTTACAGATGGTGCTTTCGGCCATTAACGGTTGTAAGTTATGTCCGAGTGTCCTTGTGGATGATAAAGGTCGAAGGGCGGTGAGCTTCAGCGCCGCTGATTGCAAACAGTTGGAGAATCATTTTAGGGGTGTTGTTGTCGAGATGGGGTAGGACCAGTTATCCTATTATACTCTACATCTTTGCCAGGTTGAGCTTCTTACATGTGGGCTGTCCGATATGAAAAATAATTTAGGTAAATAACACCCTCTTCTTCTCACACATCCTCTCCATCACACATCCTCTCCATCAGACATCCTCTCCATCAGACATCCTCTCCATCAGACATCCTCTCCATCAGACATCCTCTCCATCAGACATCCTCTCCAT
>JAVCKS010034344.1:0-11885 GCA_032273685.1 Pteraster tesselatus
TAGAATCATTGTGAAGTGACTTCTGGGTACCAGGATCTTTTTAGAAAAGGGACATGGTAGCGGGGTATTCTATAGTTGCTCCACCTAATATAATATAGGGGTCTAATCTGAGGTTGGAAGGCTTATTTTTTTCTAGAAATAGAGTTTTGTAAAAACAAAAAATTTATTCCCAAACTCATGAAATTTGGGGGGAAACCAATCAGGCTTTGCTTAAAAAATATTAGGCTACCTAGGTAAAGAGGCTGCTGTGGGAGCCGCAGCTCTCTCCCCAACCCCTCTGGTGGACAAAAAAGCTTGGGGGTAGCGAACATGATTAAACAAATTGCGAGGCTACCCTTTTAAATATCCTGGAGCTTGTGGCACAATAGGCCTCGGCTACTTTGTAAGTGTTGCGCAAGCACTTCAGGAGTAATGTGGTGAATATATTTCCGTACGCTGATCCCCGATTTCAATGCAAGGACCGTCCACATACATAATATCAGCCATGTGATTGGTCGGCACTGTAGCTGCACCTATTTGCATATTTTTAGGTCACGCCCACATGCAGTTTTCCGGCGCCATTACGGTATTGTTGCACGTGAAGCTTTTTTGTGCATTTGAGGGTGATTTTTGCCACTTCGTTACTACAACGGCCTGTATACATTTTATTAGAAAATTGCGTTCATAAATAAAATATTTCCACTATGCTATAACAGCAACGAGTTGGTTTATCAAACCAAAGATCAAACTAAACGAAGTATAGCTCAGGTAGGGCCTCACTGAAATTTGAAAATATACACGCACCTTTCGTAAATGTAAAGTCAACAATGTTTTCGAGGGAATGTATGCCTTCTATTCGCAAGATGTCCTCTTCTAACGGCTCCAATGAAGGTATCGGCATAGTATATTTGTTGATGATCTTCAAACAGATGGGATATGGTGTGAAAATAAGTAAACAAATGTTGGACTTCGGCAGACAATTTTAACACGTCCTCACTCTTTGGTGCGATATACAGATATGAGAAAAATGTTGCGGCAACGCGCGCGATATTATAACGAATTATTATAATATTACTGATTACAGCTTTCTTATTGGCTAACAACCGGGGTGTTGGCGGGTGGGAGGATTAGGTATGCGCGCGCATGAACGACGTCATTTTTAAGGAATTTCATTGGACAGTAAAATGTGGCGGCCGACGTACGATGTACGTGTACGTACGTACATGTACACGTGATCTGGCCATTGTCAAAAGCTCTCTGTATTCAATAAACCATAATGGAGGAACTAAGCTGTCATACGTCATAGTACACGCAATGTTAAAATTGATTTCTTCACCCATACTTTATAGTGACACAAACTTGGCTACACAGTAAATATAAATTACAAAAGAGATATTATTTAATAAGTTTAAAGCTAATAAATTTGGACCCGAAAAAATTGTCGATTGTTTCAATCAAAATCCACCGAGATACCGCCCGGGCGCGAAATGTTTATTCCTACGAACTTTTCCCGAATAAATTATGGCGGAGTCGAGCGGGAGGGGAAGGGATGGGTAGGATAGGGGTTGAGGTCCCTACCATACATCCTCCCCTCCCCGCCCCTCTATATTATTTATTCTGGTTTATTTATTAACATACAATTTGAAACATAGTGGCCAAAGTGCCAAAATGGCCTCCTCTCCCCTCCCCTCTTCCACCCCTATGTCGACCCCCTTCCATCCATTACCCATAACCATACTTCTTCCATCCCCTCCTGTTTGCGAATTCTTTTTCGATGTTGCTCCTACCATTGAAAAATGAAATATTGAAAAATTAAATATTACACTCACGCTGACAAGAATTATTCTCGCATCTGAGCCCTTTCTGAAACACAACAATTTTCAAAAGGGGAGTGGGACACCAGGACGGCGATCACTGGCGCATCTCGTTAGCAGAATTTCGCCATGTGGGGCGCTTCGGCGCGTTTAATTGAGGAAGCCTGGATTAGACTATCTCATGGCTAAACAGGTAATTTTCAGACGTACAAAATAATATTCAGAAAGAGTGTTTGGACAAAATGTTGTACACCCAGCGTACAAATCTATAGTTACCCGTGATTAAATAACAAAAGAAAACTTTAACGATCCAAGGCTAGTTTTTCTTCTGTACAAGTGGTCATTTCTCTGTTGGAATTGTTCGGAGTAGGTATGGATCCCTTGCTTATTTTGGAGATTGCTGCAGAAGAGGCTGAGGAAGACCAGCCACATACCGACTTACGGGTTTTGAAGGACAGGACCACCCCTCAAATACACTGACCGGAAGTTTCTCAAACGATATCGTGTTGCGAAAGAGTTGTATCGTTACCTCTTGGAACTTTATTGCACCTGACCTACAGCATCAGACGAGATAGACTTGTGGACAAGTCGTTACATGTTTGTCGCGGTCTGACTCTCTCCGCGAACTCGCGATACGGTGCGTTGTTCTCTCGAGGCTGCTGGCCCCGCGAGACTATACTGCTATCACGGCTTCGGTCTCATGAGACCGAAGCCATGAGAGCAGTAGTCGCCCGTAAGACCGCGACAAACATTTAACGACTTGTCCACAAGTCTACAGACATCGTGCTCTTCTACCAGTAGAACCATGGAGTTATACCTCCATGGTAGAACTGTGTATTACCCTCAGATGTTTTGGACATGACTACAAACTGGTCTGCTCCAGAATATGACAATGTATAGCCTCCAACCTCTACTAGTGAGAAAATATTGACTATTCCCGGTGACCTCTGTGATGTAATAGGCTGATATCACACGCGAACAAACCTGGTTTAGACACTGGTGGCTATAGACAGTCGTGCCTAAACTAATCAGATGATCATCACCTTTTATGAATTCGGGCCATATTCTCCAGGCCGGGGCATTTTCTAAAATATAGCAGCATCTCAGAAAAAGCATCTCCGCAAATGTCGCGATACGGGCGATGTTCTCGCGAGACTGCTGGCCCTCGCGAGACTGTACTGTATTTCGTATTCGTAGTCTCTTTTCAAGACCGGAATTGCCACTATTAATAAAATCTGCCTTATCTATAACGAGTAAAAACAAATTGGCGGCCGGGTCGGTTAGCCGGCCGGCCGGCCGCAGCCCGCCCACTCTGATCGGAATTAGACGAAAATATATTTTGCTGTCCAATGAAATTCCTTAAAAATTACGTCTTAATTCTCCCACCCGCCGACACACCCGGTTGTTAGCCAATAGCGATGGAAGCCAGTTCGATGGCACTCAACCAAAAGAAAACGTCTCGATATTTGCAAGCTTTTACAAAATAAGAGGGCGAAAAGAGGAGCCCGTTATTTTACAAAGAATTTAAAAACATGCTATAAATGTTGTTTAATTTGTATATATCTAAAAAAATTATAAAATCCTTTATGGGGAAGTGTGTATATAAATCGTTAGTGACATAAATATAAGATTATTGTTTAATTAAACATCAATACTATTTGTACGTGTGCAAACAGCCGGCTGAGTGGGTAAGCCTAAAAGGCCTACAATTTTGGTTGATTTCCCTGTTAACAAATACATCTGCGCAAATTCTTAGACTTCTTATTAGTATTAGATCATTGCGGACTGTCTTATTTATCCGCGGTCATAAATTACTTTGCTTGGTTGCGAATAGTGATAAGGGTGTGTCTAATGTTGGCTATTATTTTCTTTTCAGGTATTAGATCGGCAATGACAATGAAGGGCACTCTGCTTGGCAATCACTAAGTATGCAGGAAGATGACGGGCGGACTTCTTCAATCAACTTTACGGCTAAGAGAATGGCAACTAATTCCGCTGTGAAGATAGAAGCCTCATCACTGAGTCTCACACATATGGATGTTTTTAGTTGTGTAAATGTGTAATTGGTTATAGTGATATTTATAATGTCTGCGGCCATAAGACATTTTTCATTGATATCTGTAACGTTTTGCGTTTGATTTGGAATTTCTTTTGAAATTGACGGTTCGTTTTAATACCAGTGGGGACAAGGATCATTAAGCAAAGGCATCATTTGACATTGTTGTGGTCGTTGTCGAGCTTCAAAAGGGGTGTGATGGCGAGTTCTTTCCCAGTTTTGTGGCATTATAGTGTTTTTGCCAGTTGTTATTTTTAAAACATTAGGATGATCGTTATGCATATTAATTTTTGCGGAAAACAGGTCACACAGAAATTTACGTTTAAATTGTAAGGGGGTTTCCCACTGAAAAGTGCGTTCCTCGGCCGGGAACTTTCAAATCCCACACTATATAAACGTATCATAAAGAAACGCAAAGAATTTGTATATCAATGAAATAATTATTCCATTGTAGCACCACATGTAATGTTACAGGCAGTGGACGCATGGAACGCCGGTTTTTTTTTACTAGGAAAATCTTTTATAGCTGTTTTACGGCTATTTCTTGAAAATAATATAATTTATGATAGCTTGAAAAAGCCATCAATCCTGGACGGTTGCCAGGGGCCATACAGTATGGGCGCGATGCATGGTCCCTGGAAACAGTTCCCATAAAGGAGCATTTCTCCGTTATTGTTATTGTCAGATTCATGAATAATATTTTCATTGACATCCTTTCAAAAATGTTGTTCCAGACGCTGCGCGCATTGAGAGAGCTGCACTGAAACAAATTCGGCAAGTTAAGGTCACTTTGTTTATTTCAGATTTCATTGTCGTACACCGTGTCTTGTATGGACGAGTAGGCCTATGAGGCGCCGTTTTGGACATTATTCCGATTTTTGTTTTTCATTTAGGTCGAGATGTTTATCGTTTCGGTCGAGATTTAGTCAACTAGGGAAAACAATTAACTGGCCGCCCGGATAGCTGCGATCTCGACCGAAATGATAAACGCTCGAAATGTGGACCTCTATGGGGCCTCCCACCGTCTGAGACAAAGTCAGAGAGAGGACGAGACTGACCGGGCACTGTGTCAGGCACCCGGGATTGATGGCGAGCTCGCTGATACTGGGCCAACCCAAGGCACAGCGAGAAGGGTAGATGACACCTACTTGGACACACTGCGACGTGGCAGCGGGGCAAACACTGGAGAGCTCCGGTCTCTAAATGCTGGATAAGACGAAGTCCCAATTGGGTGCCGGCTAATAATACCACGATTAATTCGCATGGCATCGCTTCGCCTCGTACTGTATCCCAGTTTTATCTGGGATAGTTCCACACAATTGGCGAAAAACCCACGTTGTTCCACTTCTTAAGAATGGCACCCGGATAAGTAACTTTAATTGTCGGTAAACGTTTAGAACACGTTTGTACCAGACTCGTTGCTAACCCTAACACTTACGACAGTAATAGTACGACAACCAACATGGTTTTGGAAACCGGCGTTCTTGCGAGAACCAGTTTCGAAGTTACATGGTCGGAGCTCATGATAAAAAAGTAGTGTCGTCACTCCAAAAACGTTTCTTAAACTTCAGCACAGCCTACTATGTACAAAACTCCGACTGTTTGTCATTGGTTCTAAAAATCTCTCTGGTTGATTACAAAGAGTCGTAAGTTAATGGGAAGTTTTCGTTGTGGTCAGATGTAAAATCAGGTGTTCATCAAGGTTTCATCTTCTTAGGACCAGTGCTCTTTCTATACAATTATTATGTTTCATTAATTATATTTTCTAAATGTTAGATGAAGAGTACGATTATATATGCTGACGATCCGACTGCTTTTTATATAGTCCTAATCATATGAGTACCAAACAATAGAAACGACTACATACGCAAAATATTTTGGCGTCACTATTGACGACAAATTGAACTGGGGAAACCCCCGCAGCTCACCCTATTTGAAATTTACCAAGCGTAACGTTTCCTACGGTCCGACTAAAAACATTCTTAAAATCCTTTACGAATCACTATAGTTCCTCCACATACCGACCACTGCTATAGCTGCTCTGTGTGGAACCCATAGACTGGAATTGGTTGGACTTGACTATCAGACAGAAGAAATAATTTCCGCCTTGTAACGAGCTATAAGATTGTATATAACCTAATTCGTTGAGTCCAGCCATTATGGTAGAACGTTTGCATCACAATTTAAAACTACATACCTGTTGCCAGGACTGATTGCTTTAAATGTTCGTTTTTCGTTCGTTCTGGAAACGATTTGAAAAATGTACCGGATAGTATTAATGGCGCAATCCAAAAATTACACCATCTGCTTCCCCACCGAGTTATACCGTATTTTGTAAAACTGGTATTTGTACTATATTGCAAAATTGTGATTGGTTTTTGACTCCACACATCCCCCCTTCTCTATATAGGGAAGTGATTTGAACGGGCTGTATGATAGCCTTTTGTATAACCCCAAACATCGTCTGAAACAAAACAACCCCCATCTTTTCACAGTTTGGCGCGAGAGTGGTCCCCGTGACAACATGGCTTTAACTTTCACGAATAGATGCTCGATCCATTCTTTATTTTGGAAATCAGCGATGCCATTGTTGTGTACAAATTTGTATCAAACACTACAGTCTCTCCAAGAATATACTATTACATAAATAAATTCTGTTATGGAGCAGAACATTGTGTTGGATACTTATTCCACTCATGTTTTCAAAATACATATAATTGTAAAATTGACAATTTCAGCAAATTATGATAATCTCTATTTTTTCAGTTATTTTGTGTACTTATATAATATTTCGATTATTACAATCGAAATGAGCTACTGGTAAATTTCTCGAAACTTGCTGGCATAATTTTACAGGCAGAAGCCGGCAATATAACAGAGGATTTAGATTTGTGTATACATTTTATGTTACCATTACCAATCCGTGTACACATTTCTTACAATCAATAGGACTATAATGTTTAGAATGCATTACAAATATAGTTGTATGGGGGATTGGCCCTGGGTCACATTTCGATGGCAATATTGCATCATGTAGCATTCAATCCCAACACCCTTTACATTGTGGATCGATATAATGAATGGAAAACATTTGCACGCGAGTGGAATTTTCCAAAACAAATCATTTGCATCTCAATTCCCACATTTAATATTATAAAATGGATGAATATGGCGAGGGTAATTCCCTTCTTCGCATTTAGGCCTACGTCATATATTTATAATTAGATTAAGATCGGCGTATGGGCAGCTGCCAACGTGTGCTTTGATGAAAAGACAACTGGTTCAAGTTTATATACAAAAACATGATAGCCGAAATTCGAATGTATTCCCAGTTCCAAATGATTTATACTCATATGCCTACTTCAATCTTCTGACGTAGCCTCGAAAGTATTACGATTTCACTTGGAACACTACACCGTACAAAACAAATACCAGTGGTTATTTTCTCCTGCATATACGCGCATTTTTTCTTAAGTGACTTCCGAGGATAAGGGGGCATACTACCTTTAAACAGTACCCTTGCAGAAATTCGTAGAGAAAAAACTGTTTTAATCCTGCTAGAAACATGTTTTTTCCCTGTTTTCCAATTGCAAAACAGGAAAAAAACATACCTTTTCCCTGTTTCAATGAAAATTTGCCAAAACTAGGGACTGTTTTTTTCCTAATTCCATCATCGAATCCTGTTTTTTACTGTTTTTTTAGGGACTTAGAATATTTATAGAGAGTGGTAGACTGTTTATTTACTGTTTTTAGTAGGATAAAAACATGTTTTTTCCCTGTTTTGTTTGGTGAGGGTACGTTCTGTGTGAAGAAGCGGTTTAGATTTCAATGTACGTGTATAATCTTGTTTCAATTTTATGCAAGATTTACGCTCTATCCGAGTTTAGAGCGATTTCACGTTGACAATTAACGTTATAATCGGGTCGGTTTTTCTCTAATGTGATTAACTTTGTGTTTTTATGCTTGTACATGTACCTATAAACCCCCAAAGCATACACGGAGGCCATGGCAATAATTGAGGTGCTAACCGTCGGTTTCCCTTCTGTTATTTCCCCAAAATTTACCCATTTAGAGTAGGGAAATCTAAGATTAGGAATCAGACGTTTCCTGCATGGGCCTGGTCCAACGGAAATAGCAATACGCGAGAGAGTGCATGGTAGCACTGCGGCAGGAGGGCTACAAACAAAGTGATATCGCAGATGTCCTCGGGATATCATAGAGGCAGTCTGAAAGATCCTGAAACGTCAACGTGAGGCGGGGAATGTGCGGCCACGGAAACCTCCAGGACGGCCAAGATTAACCACGAGACGAGATGATCGCCAATTGTTGAATCTCTGCCGCAGAAACCGAAATATACAGACAGGTCGTCTTCGTCGCTTGTGGAGGAGACATCATGGGATCAACGTTTCCTTGTCAACCGTTAATCGGAGATTGCTCCAACATAGTGGTTACCGAGCACGACGGTTGACTAACTGTCCACGCTGTTCGTCACACAGTGGCTCGTCTTCGCTGGGCTAGGGAGCACAGAAGGCTTCATCCTGGACACTGGCGACATGTTGTCTTCACGGACGAGAGCCGCTACGTCCTTGACTGAACAGATAGGATACAACGAGTTCGTCGATTACCTGGGGAGAACCTTAACGTGATGACTGCATCCACGAGACGACTCAAGTTTGTGGCGGCTCAGTGATGATATGGGCCGGCATCCATTATCGAGGAAAAACGCCACTGGCGGTTTTGGAAGGAAACGTCAACGCCGTCGTGTACCGGAATATCTGCCACTGCCTTCCACATGCAAGACGATTGTTATGTATGGACACAATTTTCGACTGCAGGACGGAGACAACGCTATACCACACAGGGCCACTGCAGTAAGAGAATTCCTTGAGGCAGAGGGCGTGGCAGTTGCCATGGCCAGCTTGCTTGCCGGGTATGAACCTTATAGAGCATGCATGCATGGGATGCCCTAGGCCGAGCCATCAACGACAAAGATGTTATTCCTCAAACTTTGCAGGAGTTGGCAGGCGCCCTGAAGGAAGAATGGGATGCTTATACCTGTTGACGTCGTCAACAATCTAGTGGACGGCATACCACGACGTCTGTATGCCCTGATTCGTGCCAGGGGTGGACATACCCGCTATTACGTGACTGAGTAACAACAAGGACTATACTGTGATGCAAATTGATCAATAAAATCACCTCCAAAAATATTATCTGAACTGACAGAGATAAAAAACAATGTCATGATCCCTAATTTACTGTCTTTTGTAGTCATTGTCGTTTTTTCGCTCAAGACATCAACTGATTAGAACTGATAATAAATAAAAATCACCGTAAAATGTGCGTAAGAGACAGAATAATAAAGTAGTGTGGTTATATATAACCAACATAAATGCCATTGTTAATTTAGTTTGAAATATACTATGAACATTGTATTGAAAAAAATAATTTAACCTTTATGACCAACAGTGTATTAAATCAATAAATTCTGTTATTGAGCAGAACATTGTGTTGAATACTTATTCCACTCATGTTTTCAAAATACATATAATTATAAGATTGACAATTTCAGCAAATTATGATAATCTCTATTTTATCTCTATTTTGTCTACTTATATATTGTGTTAATTTCGATTGTTACAATCGAAATGAGCTACTGGTATATTTCTCGAAACTTGCTGGCATCATTTTACATGCAGTAGCCGGCAATATTACAGAGGATTTCAATTTGTGTATACATTTTATGTTACCATTACCAATCCGTGTACACATCTCTTAGAATAGGCCTATAATGTTTAGAATGCATTACAAATATAGTTGTATGGGGGCTTGGCCCTGGGTCACATTTCGATGGCAATATTGTATCATGTCAATCCTAACATCCTTTAC
The DNA here is from genome assembly GCA_032273685.1 of Pteraster tesselatus. Classification (NCBI taxonomy): domain Eukaryota; kingdom Metazoa; phylum Echinodermata; class Asteroidea; order Velatida; family Pterasteridae; genus Pteraster; species Pteraster tesselatus. The sequence continues at coordinate 9,739 of JAVCKS010034344.1, forward strand.
AATGTGGATCGACATAATGAATGGAAAACATTTGTACGCGAGTGGAATTTTCCAAAACAAAATATGTGCATCTCAATTCCCACATTTACTATTATTAAATGGATGAATATGACGCGGGTAATTCCCGTCTTCGCATTTAGGCCTACGTCATAAATTTATAATTAGATTAAGATCCGGGCGTAGGCAGCTGCCAACGTTATCTACATGTATATTCTTTTGTGATTTTGTGGCTTTGTCATTTCCAACAACAACAAAATGAAACTTTGGCTACTTTTCCTTGAAATGAAATTAAAGTAACGGTGAAATGACGACGGGAAGTTGTTAAAGCGGTGTACTTATATCATAATTGGCTGTATTTACTGTACTGCCAACTCAACCAGCACACCACAGCAACGGAAGTTCGAGTCCATGCAGCCGGCTAGAGTCAAAAAGAAGAAAATAGATTGTATACGATAATATAGTATAACGACACATATAAATACCTAGATCCTTAACACGTACACCATTACCGTCTGCCAGGCGGGCATTATAAGTGTGCTTTGATGAAAAGGCAACTGGTTTATATACAAAAACATGATAGCCGAAATTCGAATGTATTCCAATTTCCTAATGATTTATACTCATACTTTAATATTCTGACGTAGCCTCGAAAGTAAAATTACGATTTCACTTGGAACACTACACCGTAGGCCTACAAAACAAATACCAGTGGTTATTTTCTCCTGACGGCGTACGCGCATTTTTCGTTAAGTGACTTCCGTGGAGTTTAGACCGATTTCACCTTGAAAATCAACATTACAATCGGGTAGGTTTTTCTCTAATGAGATTAACTTTGTGCTTTTATGCTCACCTATAAGCCTTCAAAGCATACACGGAGGCCATGGCAAGAATTGAGGTGCTAACCGCCGGTTTTCCTTCGTAAATTTATTTTCCCCAAATTTACCCATTTAGACTAGGGAAAATCTAAGAGTAGAAATCAGTTGAGGAAGAGGTTTTGAATTTGGCTAAAACTAGTGGTAATTTATTGACAACAATTACACTTTTATATTTCTACCTTATCCGTACGAGGCTAAAGGGTTACACTTGCACGTACATGGGTATCCCTATGGGTATCACTACCTCGCGGGCGTTTGATGTGCCGCAAAGCATTATGGGTTGTAGAACGTTTTTAATTTTCTTAATAATTATTCATGAGAGTTATCGCTTGACCGCAGGGTCGTCTGCGATGCCCTAAATAAAACCCTAACCCTAATTCTAACCCATAATGCTTTGAGGCACATCAAACGCCCGTGGTGTGCTACCCGATCTTCTACTATACTATTAAAGGCCAGCCACTGATCAAAAAAAAAAAGGGTCATTGGGGCCAGCCGACCGCGCCGATGACGACTGCGGACGTTCGTGGTGAGCGCCCTCTCGCGGCCAAAAACGAGACGGTATTGCACAAAAACCAGGGGGCGCCCCGTTTTAGAGACATTATTTGAGACGCATTGTGTATACAATCAACCATTACTAAACCCACGCAAAAAGTTTATTATTGTATAAACCAATTTTATTATATACTGTACGCGATTTCTTCTGCTAATAATGGGTCAACAAAAAGATCACGGGTCGCTACATCAAAACGAGTACAATGTAAACAAAGCATACGACTGTACTTACATATTTAAACAAATAACGAACATTTACAGTTTCCCCACACTAAAGCCAGCTATAATATTCCCATATATTATTACTGGTGGCGATTCCTATGGGCATGCCCGGCCTTTTAGACATATTTTAAATGCGGAATTGATAATTTGGAAAGGTTTTTAAACGTTTTTTTTCTATTTCTTTTTAGCTCTAAAGCACTTTACGTTGGATGACTGCAAACAATTTAGGAAAATAGTCTGTCACTGTCCACGGAAGTATTTTTGGGGTGCAGTGCATGCCATCATTTAAAAGTCAATATTACCATTAACATCATGGAAACCTTGCCAAGTTATCAACTCGGGGTTTAAAAGTCAATATTACCATTAACATCATGGAAACCTTGCCAAGTTATCAACTCGGGGTTTAAAAGTCAATATCACCATCACCATCATGGAAACCTTGTTAAGTTATCAACTCGGGGTTTAAAAGTCAATATTACCATTAACATCATGGAAACC
>JAVCKS010034355.1:0-11884 GCA_032273685.1 Pteraster tesselatus
AAACAATCAAGAGTAATTAGATGGTACATTTCCCAACGTGACAGGGACACTGTAACAAATTGGTACCCTAATTTATGAAAACACCCAGATAACAACTCAAGTCCAAAGGATACAAGATGTTCATTGTCCCGTCAGGTAATCCGGTAATGACCTTATGTTGACCCCTGGCAGCATTGGCAATGGCGCTGGTGCCAGCCCCGTTGCTATGGGTTGCCTTAGCAACAGCAGTTGCAGCATTCTTGCCAGCACTCTGGCTCTTCTGCTTGCTGCTGTTGTTGTTCCGCTTACTGGTGTACTTAAGGAGGGATTCACGCTTAGTGTCGCCATAGTAACGGAGAATTAGAGGACGGTCGCGGCCCAGATCTTTCTCGCGTTGAGTGTGTTCTTTGCTGAAATGGGAAGATATGTGTTCAAACATGGTAAGATGAAGGTAGTACCAAAATCAATCAATTACTAAATTTTAAATCACTATCAAAATTTAACATTTGCCCTGCAGTGTGGTCCAAGCCTTTTCTGCTTATGAGCCAATACGAACCCAATATGATATATAGACGCCAAATGGCTTATTATGGACACAAAATGGCTTATTATGGACACAAAATGGCTTATTATGGACACAAAATGGCTTATTATGGACAGCTTATTATGGACACCAAGTTACAAACATTATTGATAACCCTCAAATCAAAAGAGAAACATTTTATAGGAAAATGTCACTGTCAAAAAATGTAATTTTGTACACAGATTTATGAGTACTTATTGACACTGCCCATGGTGCATTGACACTTTCCTCACAGCTAGAGATGACAAGGGTTCGAATCCCAACGTGTCAACTACTTTTTGGATCTCTACCTAAACCTCATGGATTTCCCCAGTTCCTTCCAGATGGGTTTCTATTCCACCTTTAAACTTCTGCCCAAACCATTCTCTCAGATGACAAAAATAAAGTAGACACAACCAAGTGACAACTTATGTACGTACTTAAACCAATTCTCAAACAATATTCTACAACTATTCTTAGATAGATTTTGTTTTTCGTGCCAAGATATCTTAACCTGATGACAAGGGTAAACCTACAAAAATATGAATGAAACATTAAGAATATTCCCCAAGGTGGGATCGCTGTACAATCATACATCACGTCCCTAATGTGTTTAACATTTTAACAAGTGGCCAATTGAACACCAACTGCCCACTCCAGACAACTATTACGATAGGCCAGCTATCAGAGCATGAGATATGAACATGTGTGCAAACACTGCTCAACGTTACATTGTTAATGACGGGTGTTTACTAACGGAAACCACTTCAGAAACATTCACTTTGGATGGCATAGTGGATAGAATTAGTGGTATCTAAAATGGTTGCTAGGCAACTGTTTGGAGCGGTTACCAAGCAGTGTCAAATATCAAAGTCGTCCAATATTGTTACATTGAGGGCTGTTCCTACTGATCACATTCTACTAGTCACGCCAACTCCATAGCCTGGCCTATACCCACTACTACTACTCACGCTAACTCTATAGCCTGGACTACACCCACTACTACTAGTCACGCCAACTCCATAGCCTGGACTACACCCAGTACTACTACTACTCACGCTAACTCCATAGCCTGGACTACACCCAGTACTACTACTACTCACGCTAACTCCATGGCCTGCTGGAGGCGTTCTCTGGCCCATTCCAGAACGGTTCTCTGCTCAAACTCTTTCTCCGTTTCTTCTTTCTCCACTATCCAACCTTTCTCCTCACAGACTTTGGACGACATTGAGAAACTGATCACTTGGAGAAAGTTGGGCTGATGAACAGCTATGGACAGACATGTTAATGAGTATTAGGTGCTTGCATCAGGGAGATAGGCCCAAAGGCCTTTCACTACAAGAGAAATGTACAGGGGATCCTTGGTCCTCAAAACAAAGCGGGGACTCGGGGCAGAGAGGGGACTCGGGGCAGAGAGGGGACTCGGGGCAGAGAGGGGACTCGGGGCAGAGAGGGGACTCGGGGCAGAGCGGGGACTCGGGGCAGAGAGGGAATTCTACCTACCTTCAGATATAGAATCAAAGTCTCCTCCTAGTTTACTAGTCATTGACATTCGAGGATTCGATGTAGAGGTCTTCCGGTCAACCACTGAGGAGAACAAATGAACCAACCGCCACATTCCATACATAGTGAAAAGTAAAATGTGTGCATAATAGTCAATAATTTCATGAAAAACCATGACTACCTGAGTATAGTTTAGAGTGGATAGTGATGGATAGACAATAGTAAGAAGGATTACCAAGGGCTAAGATGCTACATAGCATAATAACAAATTAAACCATGTTTTGATTGTTAATATGTTTCAGTTTATTGTTGCTGGTCTATACAACAATTCAGATAATAGTTGGATATTAATGTTTAGATTCGTACCTGCTTCGACTCGTACTTTTCCCTTTTCTACTTTGCTTCGACCTCGCTGTGACAAGACTGAACTACTGACATTCCCAGTGCCGTGGCCGGTATCCCTGCTTGACATCATGCTCCCTGCTGAACTCTCCATCATGGACTGAGTACCAGCTCTTGCCTCGTCCTCGCTCAGCTCCTCCGTTTTCTTCTTGCGTCGTCTTTTCTTCTCTCCGTCCCCGTTTGTCGTTTCCTCCTCGCGTCCGTCCGCCTCCTGTTTCTTAGTGGCCTCGGAGTCCTCCCTGGGTATGTTCTCAGGGCACTGCCACTCGTAGGTCGCATACTGGACGTCAACGGTAAGCTCCCTGTACGAGCTTCGCAGCTCATTCACCAGCTCCCTGGGTAGATCCAAGTGCTTGTCCTGGAACATGTACAAGATGTTGGCGAGCTGTACCAGCAGCGTGGGCGATGCCACGAGGGCTTCGTGGTACATCTGTCGTTGGGAGTACTCCCCCTCGTCGATGCTATCGATGCTCGGGCGTCGCATTCTGCCCTGCCCGTCCCCGCCCTTAGTGGCACCGCCATCCTCCAACTCCTGTCGGTCCTCCTCCCCACCCCCGCCGCCATCGTGGGTGACCTTCTTGTTCTTTTGCCTCTCCTGGCTGGACAGGAAAGCAGCCAGGCGGGGGTTGAGGTTAGCGAAGCGGAGACTTCGAGGAAGTTCGTCCGGGTGTTTTCGTCTGCGCTTTTTACGTTTGAGAATGATTCTCTGGTCAAAAAAGAAAACCTGCGACGGCGAGTAGACAGCCATTGTCGCTAGGTTTGTCCTTTTTTTTAAGAGATGCTTCTCGTTGTAAGTTTGTCAATCAGTTGAGACCTGTGTGGCAGGAAGTAATTTAAATTAAATACATGCAACTTGTAAATAGCGGGGCTATGCGGGGTAGACAACCTTTCTCCATCTCCTAAGCCATTTGCATATCAATTATTGGTACAACTATAGAGCCACTCGCAAATACCACAAAAGGGAGTCGGCTTTGAGTACTAAATACAAAATAGGACTAGGGTTGGAGTGTGAAGATATAGCCAAAGGTGTGTTTGTGCAAGTTGCCTTGTATTCTACAGTTACTCCCAATACTGCATACTGGGGCATACACAACTATCGTTCAGGTATCATTAATAGAGGTCACATGATCCACTCACCCCTACTAAATTGCTGGTATAGCATGCAGGCTCATAATAAACACTGCCAGTGGCAGTGCCCAAAGGAAGCAAACAATCAAAATTTACATTTACCGTACGTAATAATGGTACTTTGGTAGGCTTGTCTGGACTGTGTGAGCATCACTGTCACTGAGCTCCACCGGCTGATACTGCTGTAGGACTACTGCAGTACTCATGGGTCTATATATGCACGTACTGCTGCTACTGCTGCTAGTACTACTGCTACTGCTAGTACTACTTGAGTTCTAGTATAGTTATACTACTAAGTAGTACAAGTACAACTACTTACTAGTGCTGGTGTGGTTGCCGACTGGATGTAGCCACGCTGAAGTGCCAGTGGAGTGTGGTGCAGTGGTTGTTGTGGTTAGCAACGTCGCCATTTCAAAATGTGTGTAGGACTAGTCTAGTCTAGGACTAGGTGAAGGTCTAGGGAAGTAGGAGGAAGATGATCATGAAAATGGCCCGAGCGGCAGCTATATTTCCATCCAGAGAAATCCAGAATGATGTTCTGAACAATTTACGAAAACACGATCGCAGTTTGGCAGATGGTTTGGCAGGCACTTTCATTTCGTGACTTCGTCATGACAATCAATTATCACAGACTATCTTGCTAAGATTCTCACTGATAGAGGGCGTCTTGCAGCTCTGCGCTGCATGCATGCAGCGCACGACCATAGAGATTTATGCGCACGACTACAGCTAGTTGCTACGCAACTGACACAGTATCCACAGAGGGCGTCCTATTAATTAGTAGAGATAGTCTTTTTATTTATTGTCGAATGATGGCGCTATTCATACGACTCGACTCTGGCACGGTTCAGCGATGCGAAAGTGTCCATAAATGTCAGTTCTAATCTTATGTTGCTTGGTGGTGATAAATTGTACAATAATCACTCTCAAGACAAACGAAAAACCGTGGCTTTTACCTTTTGCGAATTCGAGGCTCGAATCCTCCCATATCAATGGCGATCACGATCTCACAATGATTTACAATAATATAAACTTATCCTGTGTCAAGATAGCATAGAAAAAAACGTAGATTTCGCGTCAGGTGGTCGGTAAGAGCTTTCGATCTGTCTAAATCAGTTCTTCCAAAACAAGCAGTTGTTATTGTTTGAAACACCACCTGAATGCTAATTTCTGTCTTTTCAAAGAAAATTGAGATGAGGAGGGAAAATCTCAGCAGATTTAATTGTTGGATCAAACTAAAATTGCTTTCCAGTAATGATGTCAGGATTTTCAATAAGATTTCTCTTTGATACTGCGTCGATCGGTGATAGCCTGCGGTGTTGATTCTATATTAGGCCTACTGCTACTGGTATCTTTCTTAGTACATGTACATGTATTATGAGTCTTATTTTGGGGGAATTACGCCCATTTCTTTGACCGTTAACATATTGACGATGAGAGCTGGCAGGAGGGGAAGGCTGAGACTTAGATAGGATGTTGCTCCTATCATCCTTATACTAATGGTCCAACCATCCTTTGTCCTCAGCGGAGAGGGATTTCTATCCTATTTTGGACGCCGTTGCCGAGACCACCGTTTTATTTCTTAGTATAGGTCCCATTTTAATAGCTAGTTTACTATTTCAGCTCGTTATTGAAATCGGACATTGACATAATATTTCAGTTGCAACATTGATACAGAATGTTAGCGAATGACCACACAATACCGTATAGTGTGGAGTTCACTGCCATGTGGTAACAGATAACAGCATGTATATCTTCACAGGTCGAGCTGGCACTATATGAACTTGGCATTGATGAGCATACGTACCCGTTTACAAAGCATAGAAAACAATTAGTCGGCCGTAACAAGGATCTTTCCTGTTCCAAATCCAAACAGCTTTGCTGTCTCAACCGTTTATTAAAAGAAAACTGTTGTTCATACCTACGAGCCAGGTGTACACCCGCAAGAGTTTTCAGGCATCGCCAATGGACGGTCGTTTCTTGTCTAAGGGATAATATCAACGTCACATAGGCATTGTCAAAGTCATTTGAACTTGGGGCCATTTCATTGTGACCGCTCTGTCAAGGTGGCCGTTAACACAGGTTTGGCTGTACATAAATGTAATTATTAATGTGTGAAAGACTCGCCCTTTTAACAATGTGCCTATGTGATATTCAAAGCCCTTTGTGTTGTTATCTATCGCGAAGGTCGGGCTTTCATAAAGTATGAAAACGCAACCTTCATGGTTCGCAAACCGTGAAATTAAACCTCAGAAATCGTTCATTATTCAATTATGCAAACTTTTATTGTAATGTGCATGTACGTATATTAATTAAATAAAGCCGCAAGTGGCACGGCTACGTGGGGCCGGCGGTAGGAATTTCAATTTCACAAACCTATGTTGGCGGCCGCCAGTTTAGACACGTCAGAGACATTACATGTACAAAGCAAAGATTGGCAACTCCGCACGAATATAACATTAAAAGCACTGATCTCTATAACTTAGTTGAACTGGATGGCCGGCCGTCTCTCTAATTTATTGAACCCACCGATCCGCCATCTTGTCACTCCCAAAACGAAGGCCTATCTACATATACATGTACGCATCCGGACGGGACCAGGCCCGGCTGCTGCGAAAGATTTTCTCTACGAGATTTTTCTGAATAAATTACCTTCCGTGTAAAATTGTAGTGGTAAGATGGCGAATGTAAGGTGGCTTCAACTGCCTGGCTATCCAGGTCTAATATAATTATAGAGATCAGTGAACGAAAGTGATGGGAAGGGCGCCATCAGTTGTCGAGTAGGTAAATTTTCCGCACTTCGGGCGGCGCACAAGCTGTTTAGGGGGTATAGCGGTTTCCATGCCAACGGAAAGGGAAGCCGTTGCATCTCGTCCCAAAAATTATAACTCCATGGGTCAGTTGATGCTCTAGCAAAAATTATGTGCAGAACTAAATCTGTAGGGAAGCTTACACGGGAATGACGATCACACGGCAAAACCTTCTTGAAAGGGGGGGGGGAGCACTAAGGAACAAGCTATACCCAAGTCTCATAATACATAGCAATAAGGGAAAACGAAATATTGAGTCGAAGAGGCGGCTAGCCCAAGAGAAACGGGGTATTTGGGCACGATTTAGATTGATCCGTCGCAGTTCATATTATCGTCCATAGTCATAATTTATGAATTGGAACTTATTGAACGGGGGGCACTACATTTTCTTGTTTACGTTTCTTGTGAACAACTTTCAGCATAAAAGCGGGCTGGCAAAACCATTTTTATCCTGTTTTGTAGACGAAAGGATGCACCATCTACCATAGTTCTGCATGATGCGCGCAGTAGCGGATAAGGGTTGCCCGGTTCATGCAGTTAGGGCCCCGCGGGCTAGACCGTTTGGGGCCCGATTCAAGTTCTACCGAGGCACCATTTTCCATATTTACCCATATAAGGAACTCAATCATTCTCCCATTGCCATTTCCACCTGTAAAGATCAGAACCGCTCACTTATCATAGATATCAGACTTATGAAACAAAGAAGACAAACAAATATACAAAAGAAACTGAGGCTGAAACTTGGAGGCGTCTGGCTCGAGCAGTCTGGAAGATGCGATCCTCCTATTGCAGAATCTACATCTTTAAGCATGGCCTTTGGCGTTGGTGGGATATTTTAAATTCTGTATTGAAGGTGGCACGTTCCTTGTATCGCATAAGACCATCTTAAATCTAGGGAACTGAGAAAACTAAACGCTTGTTTTTATGAGGCAAGGCTCTTCTCTATAGTGGTAAGGGCACAACATTACTACCACAAAGGACATGGAAAACGAACATTGAAAGGGGTAGTTTCCGACATTGGAATGCGCTGTTCGATCGCTCATGGCTGGTTGATCAGGAACTGTTTAATAATAAAAAGATGCACTCTGATCCTTTCAAAGAAAGGGACGTTTATTAAATGGAAATTTTAAAGGCAAAAAGTGCAGTACACAGTTATAGAGGGAAATTGTTATCGCTTTAGGGGCACTTTAATTGTACGTAGGTCAAAAATTGGGTACCTCCCGTGCCCCCTTAATTACACCCATTCAGACACATTAATAATAACATCTTGATATTAAAATAAAATACAGCGAGCAACCTTTCTTCAAAGTCAAACAATTTTCCAATTTTCCACTGGCTGCAAGGTCGAGGAATATCGGTACAGAACGAGATATACGCCATTTTGAATAATTACTTACACCTCACGGGAGTGTTTGAATAAAGCACTACACAACGCGTTGAACGAGCAGGCAAAAGCGTGGGCACAATAGTTTAATCAATCGATAGAGAAAAAAAGCATTTGAATAGGAGTCCCTTGAATCATGCTTGAATAGAATCTGGTCTACACAAAAGGGTATTCATTGCATTCATCAACGCAAACACAGCGCCGGCTGCATAATTCTATACACGTCAGCCTCGCCGATCCACACTAGTATTATAATTCAGTCTACAACGAAAATGCTGACATGGGGTCTTTGTGCTTGGATGTGCGTGTGCGTGTAATAATATTCGATGTCCTTGATCAGAAAGTAAGACTTAAATAAACAAAGCTATAACCTGTGATTTTTTCTCTACATCCAGTGTAGTATGGTGTGTATGGCCCGGCTTGATCACATTAAGTTTAGATGCTTCGCACAAGCAGACGACATAACTGTGTAACTGGTATCCCGACCGTACGTAGTTATTCAGTGAGTGAAGACAGGCACTGTGATGGATAAAGACAGAAAACCACCAATTGCAAGATCAACCGATTCGTCCGCAGCTCATCAACAATTTGCGTCTGGAAGGGGAACCCTCGACATCAACCCCCCTCGTATGCCCCTGGGCTATTTGGTAGAATCCTACCCGGCTGCCGTAGCAAAACTATCCGTAGCACGGTCACCGAATCCCTTGCCGAATCCCATCCTTGAGAACAATACCTTCATTCCGGGCGAGAGCTTACCATCAACGCTGACCAGGTCCGCAATGCAGACCAGTCCGATTGACTTCACTCGTAAGGGCCCGGCGGCGCGATCATCGAGATCATTGGCCGACGATGACACGGCGACATGTCTCCAGTACTCCTCCACGCGATCCGGCACGCCGATCTCTGCGGATCATACTGGGGGGCAGCAAGTCCACGAAAACGTCATCATGCAGTGCGAGGAAATCGCTTACGAGGATGGTTTCACCTCCAACACTATCGACAACAGGCAAGGGGTAGAAACTGACGACGAGGCGGCATTGTTCTACGATCCCTCATTTGATTCGGACGACGCATCCATGGATGACAACCCGAGTGAGGGTTCTTGCCAGGACGAAAACCTTACAAAACAAGCAGAGGAAACGGCTTGTAGCCTCCCGTACACAGAAGTGTCCACCCAGAGATCGGTGGCTTACGTTATCGATGGCTACGCCTACACAAAGAATCGACAGCAGTCCGGAAAGATCTATCTGCGGTGCCGTCAGCGGGGCTGTGGCGCACGGGCCATGGTGATGACAAACGTCCACCGGGCAACTGTCTTCAACAACGCCCACAATCACCCGCCCAGAATGGTTCTCACCAGGAGAGCTACCAAGCGACGGAATAGCCACCAGTCGGCGCCGTCTTCTCCGGAAGGGAAAGAGCTATACTTGGTGTCACCTTTGCCACCTAAACTACGTCTTGACTACCGGCACCATTCCCTGGTGTACGAGGCGGAGATTGGAAGTCATGGCCGCGTTTCACGTGATGACACTACCCCAAGAATTCTGAACGTTCAGTCGCTGCACAAAAGGTGAATGTTATTACATAGTGGGTACGTCGTTCATACGAGTGTTGGTCTGACACTAAGAGTAAGACAAAGAAAATGTAGTCTTGTTTCTCGTCCACACATTTCCAAAAATCAAAAGAAAATGTCCATTATTCATTAGTCAATATTCAATTTTTGTTTACTGCAATCAAAATATCATAATTATTTATTCAAAACGACTGCCATCGACGTCAGACATCACAAATCGTCACTTCTCAAAATATCTTCTATTTTAAAATGAACCGCCCATGGAAACTCGCAGACAGAGAACAAATCAGGAATAATGACTCATGCTGGGCCTAACTTCAATCATGACGAGAAACAAGTAATCAAATTTCGCTGACCAGTGTCAGATTAACCCCCTTTGAACGTAGCTAAGGAGAATTAGTTATTCACTGTAGAACAAATAATGTTATATTGGTGTAAGCTCTCTGTAGAGAAAGGTTCATAAACAATCTAAACGATGTTTGGAATATCTGATCGCTTCTTTTCCTTGTACATTGTACAATAGTATTTGGACATTGCAGCTCGGCTTTTTTCATTCATCCATGGTCATGGATGCAGCCGTAGTAAACAATAGAGAAACGATGCCGACCTGCATATATCCGTTACGCCAATACACCATCCAATTTATCCCCATGATATACGTGAAGCCACCATTGAGTATGTTTTAAAAACAAATGTGGAGAGGTACACGGCGGGCAAACTATACTTCGCTAAAATGTTATCGAAATATTGACTCATGGAATCAATCCCATCACACGGCGAGTCCGCCGGTGCTATTTTGTTCCATCCGGCCGCGCGCGTACGGGCTGCAACGGTGGTGATAACCGTTCGTTTCGCCGCTCCAGAGCAGTTTTCTCACCAAGACACCGATTTCGTTTCCCCCAGAAGATAAGTCGTTTGTGGTTTTCCAATGCCGCTGTTTATTGGCTGCATTCTGCCATTAATAAAGATAGCACGTGTATTTTTTATACCTCCCGGATGACCTCCCGAATGACCCCCCGAATGACCTCCCGAATGACCTCCTGGAGCCAGTTTCTAAGCCCCAGATATTGCCGCTGACATCGTACCACCATCAGATATTGCAAAATACCTAGCTTTGTTAAGTCTAGTTTGTTCGTTCATGAAGCACCTGTGTAGAATATCGCACACGCAGATCCCAGAGGCAAAAGAGTGCGACTACTTGTAAGAAAAAACTGAAAAACAACAGAGTGACATAATTATTTATATATTATTTCAAAACATACTATTGCGTAAAACACGTATCCTTTCCATTAATTAGACATACTGATTACTGAATGTCGTCATTTGCACGTGACCAATCTTGGCCCTTGTCTTAAGGTTATGCGAAGACGGCGGTCTAGTCTGTAGGCCTACTGTGGTTTAGGCTATGCCGCGTTTTGGAGGACTTTGGGGCCAATAAAACAGCAATATTTTACCATCTTCGAAATTAAATCGGTTAACAATTGAAATCCATGAATTGAAATTGAAAAATAGCGCATAATTAAGATAAGCATTTTCGTCGAGTAACGTATGTACGGACTTGCTAAAACGTTTATTTAAAGTTTCGTCATTGGCCTCAAAATTTGTTACTTACTGCATATTCGAGTTGCACTGTCCTACCATGGTCGAAATAGGCGACAGTTTACCTAACAAGATCTTAAAAAGTTCCGAACACACGGAAACCCAAAAACAAACAATTGTTTTTAATCCCGGTGTAACTCATCAGTGGTATAATCCGCACATCAATACCGAATGGGGGCAGCAGATCTGTCCACGTTGTGCGCTGACACTTGGTGGCGTTCTAAAGTAAACAATAATTATGTCTATGGTGCCGCCGCCGCCGCCGCCGCATTATGTGTAGCTAGCGCGCGATTAACAAAATTGTCGACGTGGAATTTATCATGTAGCCGGTTAACACGTAGCCTAGCCTACGGTCTGTATACGGATCTACGGTCCAAGCAAGGTTTTTTATTCCTGCAACGAGCTACAGTTCAGTTATTTTGGAATCGAATCGGTTATTTATGATTGCCTTCGAAAAACGCAAATGTAAGTTTAGCTAGTCTGCGTTAGTTAGGCTTGGCTTAGGTAATTAAAGAGTCATTTTGAGATAGCTCTGGTCGTCTCAGTCATCAGTGTCACTGTCAGTGACACTCATTGGCACTTAGTTAGACTGGCACTGGCACTTAGACTGGCACCGGCACTTAGAGTACTTAGAGTACTTAGACTGGCACTTAGACTACTTAGACTGGTACTGGCACTTAGACTGACACTGTCAGTGTCAGTGTCACTGTCAGTAAGTCGTCAGTGTCCATTTGATCCTCTCCTAGGCCAGCTTGGGCTTCAGCCTACACTACTCCAGCAAGGCGATTACACAATTGGGCCAAATTAAAAACTACCGTACGAAACGCCAGACATTTTCAGCAGCCTAGTAACTACTATTTACCCAGGCAATATCTAGAAGTTGTTTTCGTTCGATGACAATATCTAGAACTGTTTTTATTTGATGACAATATCTAGAACTGTTT
>JAVCKS010034376.1:0-11883 GCA_032273685.1 Pteraster tesselatus
CCCACTCCCACCTCCCCCACCCCCAACAGGTTCAGCAGCAGCATTCTTCAGTAACACCAAGGATCGCTGTATCCGTGTTTATCATACGTTCTGCGGAGATGATGGCTACTTCCATACGCTCAAGGTCCTACCGGGCCGAGAGAAGCACCAGTCCGACGGTACGACTCTCCTCTCTCTGTGCACCCTCTCTGTCTTGCTCGCAAACCTGTGAAATGAGTTTTCGTTCCCTGCCTGATTGGCCTCGTTCATGTTCGGCTAAGGCTCTTTTGGGGGGGGGGGTGGTGTCTCCCAAATCAATAAACGGTAACTACTTCAACCTAATTTTTGAATTGGCTGGATTATATTATACTCATTACTAAATGGTCAAAATTTAAGCAATCTCCAATTTATTTTTGATATATTTATTTCTGCAACATATGTCTCTGACAATCAAACATCAGCATGTGTTTCTAGTTTCTAGTACAGTACCAGTATAGCTACTGCTTGTGGACAATTAAAGGTTCCAGTTGGTGATTTTAGAGAAGAATTTTATTTTACAAAATAACATATTTCCACCTAGAGTTGCTTAAATATTTGCCATGAGTGTATATAATTTTGAAATTATGTCATGGGCCGGGGAAAGGGGGGAAGGGTGTCCCAGGGGCCAGCAGTTTGAGACCCCTGTACTACACTCCTGTCTTCACTGAAAGGGGCCCTGATGTACCGATGGCAGTATGTGACTAGTACAGGTCAGGTATATTCTTGTGGTTATGTGTTTGCAGATATCTTGCACAACGTCATAGAGGGCTTTGCCAAGGCCAGATCCTCCAGCAGTATGAGCCTGAACGTCATCGAGGATAAAATGCAAAAGTAAGCATGGCTGTAGAACTATAAAGACAACAAGTTTACCTAACCTTTTGAATTATTCCGACGAATATATGATGATAATATGACTGCACCAAGGACCTTCTGAAAATGGTGGGTGGGGAACGAACCCATGACCTCTTGGTTAAAACTTGGTCTGCACTAGAAAGCAAGTGTAGTCGTGGGTTCAAATCTGCACCCGAGTCACTTCAAGTTTTTCCAAAGGGACTCACGAAACATCACTGAGTTTGTAGTGATTTCATCATACATATGTGTTGACATCATACATATACATATGTTTTGACAAATATTTGTATGTGTGCAGGCAAAACATTTTTTACCTTATATCAGATCAACTAGCTGGTTAGTTCGGATAATCATTTCAGGCTAAAGTCACAAAATATTTTCACTAAAAAATGTAACCATACAGAAAATAACTGCTATTGGCGTTTTTTTTTATTTAGCCCAAAATGACTGGCCAGTACAGCTTTGTGATATCTTAGGATCCTGACATCGTTTCTTTGTGATACCTTAAGATGACTACATCTGCGTGTTGCCTTCAGGTGACTACATCCGAGTGATTCCTCATCTTCGTTGTATCTTTACAGGAGAAAACGGAAGCTACCCCAGGAGTTGATCAAGCTGACGTCGCAGAAGCGTCTGACAATGTGGCTGCATGGCAAATTTGTGCCTGAGATGGTGATCAAGAAGCACAGCGAGCCTCATCAGGACGGCTCGTCGAATCCCCGGCGTCCGGCCTCATCACGCCCCGGCGGTCGGACCCAGGCCATGGGGCGCTACCTGCAGAACGTCGGCAGCAAGATGACCAATCTGAATCTGATCCAGCGGGCGAGGAATCGCAAGCCGAGGAGCAACGTTCCGCAGACACTGATCTATCAGAAGAGTGAGGAAGGCGAAGCTGTCCGCATCGGTCTCGAGGATGAAGACGAGGAGGAGGAGGATGACGGAGAGGACGGGTCGCACTACGACTCCTACGACGACAGTCCTTACTCCTCTTCGACCGAGGAGTCGTACGACGCCCTGAGCATCGGCGACTGCTTGGAGATCCTCGGGGGTAACCTTCCGGACTTCTCCGTGGACGACCCGACGGATCCCATCCTGCTGCCGGACGGGGATCTCGTGCTGCCGACGTGCGGCGAGCTGGCGACCGACCCACGCCGGAATCAGCGCAGCTTCGTCAGGCGGCGCATCCGGCCGCGGAGGAAGCGGTCCAAGAGCCGGGGGGCCTACGACGATAGGATCATGCCCCAGCCGGGGTCGGAACGAGAGCATCGAAACATAGATCTAAAACTACCAGAGGTAGGGATATCTCGAGGCGTCCTGTCACTGGAAGAACCGGCCGAGTCTGAAGCGACTGCAGACGTATGTGGAGAGCAGAATTCTACGGATGATCAGATCGGAGATGCGGATTTGGCGGAATGTCACAGGGAGGACAGCACGGAGCCCGTACAGTGGGAATGTTTCGCGGATAATCGAAGACTATCCTCGGAAGATGACGCGGAAAAAACAGAACACACCCAGGTTCGTCGGTTCATCAAGCCCGACGTTCTCGTTTCGGAACTCGACGATGACGAAGGAAACGACGTTCTAGTGACCGTCAATCCGCTCCCGGAGGTCCTACCGGTGGATCTCCGCGATCTGAAGTTATCCAGCCCCCGTTCCTCATCCAGCCCCCGTTCCTCGTCCGTCCTGAAGTCCCCTCAGAAATCGCACAGCGAGAATTCCCTGGCCGACCTCCTCGCGGGCAAGGAGGCGGAGCGGCGGGCCTCGGGGAACAGCGGCGAGGGGATCGGCAGTGGCAAGGACCCGTCCCAACCCGCGGACGAGGCGCAGCAGCCGCCGCGGAAGTTCCGGAACCCGTTCCGCAACTTCAACCTGAATGTGAATTTCTCGCGCAGCAACAGCATGCGCGCCAACCAGCAGAAGGCTAAGCTGCTGCTGGAGATGCAGACTAGGTCTCAGAGCTGCCGGACGAGATTTATCCAGTTGTAAACGGCTCGGCTCAGCCCACCTTTTTCAGCCGGGTTGAAAAAAAAAATTACTAATCCATGTCACTATTAACACTAGGAAGAAATAGTTGACGAACAGTGAAATAGGTTTCATATAAAAGAAAGTGGATTGTACTGACTTGAAATGGATTAAACTAGCATGAATTATTACTTTGTAGTAGTTTAAGAAAGCTTTGTACTAGCTTGAACTAGCTGGGAGTACTAGTACCTTGACCTAAATTAAATTAGCTCGAGCTAGCTCAAGTCAGCCTGAGCCAGCCTAAGCTAGCTTGAACTAACTTTTTAGCTAGCTTAAAACAACTTGAGCTGGTCTGTGCCGGTCTGAACTGGCATTAACTAGCCTGAACAAGCTTCAAGCACATTAGATTATCATTGTGTAAAATAAACAATGCTATACATGTACATACCAGTTAATGGAAGTGTTGTTTCAATAGTCCAGTATTCCATTGACATTTTTTTACAAACAAATATATTTATTTTCTGGCATTGAGAGCCTATTTTAACTTGTGTACCTGTATGTAAATTATGAATATGTACTTACTAACTACAGTGTTTCATTGAAATTGAATGTAATTCAGTTGGACGTTTCGCTTAGCCTAGCAGTCCAAACTAGACAGTAAGGTATGTGACTTAATGTTTGTAACCAGTTATTTCGCTCCAAAAATTTGTTACTTCTTGGAATGTATGTGGGCCCTGGGATCAAGCAAGGTTTTTCCTAAAGTCACAAAAATAGAAATGAAAAAAAGCTGGAATTTACCTGCAGTTTATATAAAATCTCATTTTTTAACAATCTTTTACCGGTACTGGTGACGAGGTAATTGAGTTTTAGTATGACAGGGGGAGAGTTGGAAAGGAGAAGTTCCCCTCCCCTCCCTTGCAAACAATTCTGGGAAATTGCAAAGACCTTCCCTTGCATATATTATGGCTTCTTTTTCCAGAAAAATGCTTGCAAATCAACACAAGAAACCCTGGGTGCTTGCTTTGGCACACGCCAACAGATCAACCAGGACAGGAGATATCGTGTTACTCTATGGTGGATGCCTCTTTATAGGGAGGAAAAAGTTGACAGATCTAGAAATCAAGAGTAATAGGAGGGGGCGGGGGGAGGTTGGGAGATCTGGGCCTTCAAAACAGGAGGCTCCCACCAAAATCTGGAGGGTTGACAGGTGCAGAGGTGGAAATCTTGGAAACTTACAAAATGTGACATGGCCGGTTCTTCCTGTGAACTCTTCAAGTGTTTGTCGTTATGTTTGTGTTTGTACTTGCCAGGAATTATCAAGTCAGTTAGTCTGTTCAGGGCACTCGACAAAAAAAAGGAATAGGCACAGACTTGTAAATTTCAGTCATGAACTTAAGAAAGTCGCAGTAAATATGCAGTAATTGTTACTTTTTTTTACAATTTGGTTTAAATAACCGGTTCAGACTTACAGCTATTCTGTATTTGACTGAATTTTTGGCGCATAACTTATTTCTTTTTAGCAATATTGGACTTTTATGATATTACAAAATGTAGCATATACTTTTTCTATGCCATTGCATGATCTTAGCTGGTATACATGCCACAACATTTAGTATCATAACTGCCATGTGGCAGGTCACCGTCATACTGTCATAGCCCCAAAGCCAAATAAAAAAAATGTTCCAGTCTCATCAGCGCTTATTCATAAAGTGAATAAGTGATGAGGTTTTTTTTTTTTTTTCCCCCATTTTGACAATAAGATGATAGGCATTAGTCATGATTTTTAATTGCAAATTACCAAATGTTCCAAATTACCAAATCATAAATGTCTGTAAATGAGTAATTCTACTTAGCTGCGTGACTTAGAGATTTGAAACAAATGTTTTTATGCAAGTTTTCATCGATGTTGTATAATTATATACAAGATACATGGTTCTGTTCGTTTTAGTTTTCTTACAAGTTTCTCAGGTTTTACTATGAATGCTATTTTGTTAAGATGCATTTTGCTATCATATAATTTGTGGACGTGTGTGTGAGGCTGATCCACAGATGTGGTAACTCTGCAAAAATAAGTCACACAAGGGTCAAGACTTTATATTTTGAGTTACCGCTATTTTTGGCACAATTGAGATTTTGCTATCAAATAGCTTTCCAGTAACGATGAATTCACTTCAAAATTACACACAATATGCAACAAAGACTTACCGGTATCTCCATCAGACAAACTTTTCTAGCTAATTTTTGAGTTTTATATCATCAAATCATCATACTGAATAGTCAGGACAAAAAGGAGAATTTGGCGCAGTGAATGTAGATGGTGCACAATTTTACAACTTAATTTTCTTAAAAAGGCCAAAAGTTTGTGATTTTGAGCCCTCGGTATATGGCCGGAGACGGGAAGATTATACCAACCCCGTTTTATGTTGGACTTGCAATTTCAGTTCAAACGTTGTCATCTTTTTGGCAACAAAATTATAACATAACTCACTTGAAATAATAGTTTGCTGACACTGTGACTCATTTTTGTCGAACCAGCCACAATATGCAGTGGTGTAAGTCGAGTCCCAAGCCTACTCCTTTCACCGGTCACTAATTTCATAGAATAGCAATGGTGTAGGAATTCCTTCAGCTTGAAGCACAAGAAAAGCTATCTCCCTTACACTACCGGTCAAAAGTTTGGGTACACAAACTTTCTTTGTCTTTTTGAATGATGTAGGCCCACAAGTTCATTCAACCTTATTTTTAAATGATACAAGGCTTTTTTATGAACTTCATTTAAATGATTAAATCATTCACATGAATTCTTAGGCAGTAATGATGTAATTATTATCAGAAGGTCACGCTTGGATGTTTGTCCAAATATGATAATATGGTAGAGATGGGGTTGTTTGGTCACATTGTTCATGAAGTTTATTATATGAAGCCAGTTAATCTCCCCGGATGCGTGCTATTTACTTAATGATTCGTCTGGCATATATGTGTAATTTGTTTTAAGGTGTACCCAAAATTTTGCCCGGTAGTGTAGGTCTGAAATTCTTCATCGAAAAATAATTTGTGTTTATTTCTCTCAGGTCCGCAATTACGTACTTAATAACGACATTATTTATCTTTTTTTCATTGCCCTGAAAAAGATCTTTTTTGAGAAGAACGAAATGTTAGCAAAACCTTTTACATCACTTTGGTAACTTAAAAACTGTAGTAACTTGTTATTAGCTTTTATTGTAGATTACTAGGTGACCTGAGTGATTCATTCCATGGAATCAGGGAAGGGTGAAAGAGACTTGGCTTGGACTTGGGTCTGCAGCGCTGGTAATGTTCTGAGTTCAATTGACAATTTTCTGAGCCTGGTCAGTCATCGGTAGGGTATGGTGCATTCCTGAATTTTGGTGTCTGTTCTAACTTAATGAAGTTATTTTGATCGTAATTTTTAGATTGAAATTGAGGGCAATTTAATATTGGAATGTTGATGATGGGATCTAATGGCTGCACGTACGCTGGTGGTGGAGGAGCTGCTGGCCTACGGTTACTGATTGAACTTGATGGGTTGAGGAGCTGCTGGCCTCATGAGTTACTGATTGAACTTATGGATTGATGGCCTCATGAGTTACTAATTGAACTTGATGGATTGAGGAGCTGCTGGCCTCATGAGTTACTAATTGAACTTGATGGGTTGATGAGCTGCTGGCCTCATGAGTTACTGATTGAACTTGATGGGTTGAGGAGCTGCTGGCCTCATGAGTTACTGATTGAACTTGATGGGTTGAGAGGTTGTTGGCCTCATGAGTTACTAATTGAACTAAAGGGATTAAGGACTGCTGGCCTGATGTGTTACTGACTGATCTAAAACTAACACTTGTCTTTCTAAAACTAAAATGATTTAAAACTATTTTTTCAGATGTGCAATGTATGCCCTTTTTTAAGTACATTTAACTTAATATGCATGTACATAATTCTGTTTAGTAGCAAAATTCATTTTGTGTTAAATGGTTTTATTGCATTAATAGTGCTGTATTTTTGTATACACTTGTTCTAATAATTGTTATATAAAGTAAATCTGGTAAGATAGCCAAACTTGCTGCTAGAAAACATTGGATATTTCTTTACAATTTCTGCTTTGCAATTTTTAATAAATCAGACTTCACATTGAGAAATAATCGTAAATGTTGAATTTCAAATTTGTCGATTTGCTCTTTAAAATATTTGTTGTCAAATGAATTATTGTGCAATATATTGGTAAAGATTGTTTGTCGTTATTATTCATTATTGCTACTGGGAAATAAGTCAATTTGACTTGAAAATACTATCCATGGAGTTGGGGGTATTCAGTCATACGATATACCAAGTTTAAAACCTACCCGGCAAATTATCAATTCATTTGCAATTATTTGTCTGAAGTCGGGGCAGTAACTGAAGTTTGTGTGCACTTTCCAAGTCTTGCTTGGACCTAGGAATTCATCATTTTCGGGGAGGAAGAAAATTGAGTATCAATTAAACAGAAGTGGTGGATTAGTATTTGGGGAAATTTAGGATATTTTGTAATTCCTAATGTAATGAAACTTACTCAACTTCAAACAATCTCAATAAATTTATATTCGTGCACCAACTGTGAAATTTAACCAAAGCTTGTGTCACTATTTTAGTCAATAATATTCACATTTCCAAATGCTAAAACACCTTCTTCATTTTATATTAGCTTTTATTAAGATGGGAGGGGGACTTTTGTTATCCAGCATTCATTCTATTATATATTTATTCAGACTTTTTGGTTCTCTGGTTGATTGATACATGGGTCCGCAATTATTTGTTTCCTTTTCATAGAAGTGTTCCTACTATTCCCACTGTTCCCTTGAAGATGGTCACCATGAGAATATTGAAACATCTGCAACCTTTCAATCGTCTTGAGAGAAGGTGGTTATACAGGTAAACCCGACCATGTGTACCCTGGCTCCACCAACAGGGTCGGTGTTATAGGCAGAAGAAGTTGGGGTTTTAGAGGGAACAGAAGCCCCCCAGAAGAGACTGGGGAACCTATGAGGTCAGGTAGGGACTGAAAACCATATTAGAGGGGGCAGGGAACCCATAAGAGACTGGTGAATCTATGAGGGCTGGTAGGGCCTGAAAACCATATTAGGAGGTGGCAGGGAACCTATGACATCAGATAGGGATTGAAAACCTTGTGTTTTGGCACCCTCGGTGTTCAAACTGACTAGTACCACCCGCCCATTTGAACCCCTTTATAATGGTGTTTTCACCAGCTAACAAAAGATATGTTTGACAGAAGCAGTTTAGGAATTTACAAAGCAAAATTATTAAATATCTTAACTGGAGTTTACTGTACTTCAATAATTTGAAATAACGATAAAACATGTTAAGACAGGGGACATCACTAGAAAAATCATTCAAATTTATTTTTCTAGCCAACAACCTAACCAGTTTACATACAATAGCAGGGTTATTTGTGCAACATGTCCAAAGTCCTTAGATACAAAATAAACTATACGCTTTAACCAAATTCACTGTAAAAAAAAAATATTACAAATTATATAAACAATAGAATCACAGCACTAGATTGGATCTTTCAGTCTGTATATAAATGGGGTCATTCTACCAAGTTGGGACCTTCGTTACGTCGGTAAATATATCACCCAATATATCTACTACTCTGAGTGTACATAATTCCATGCTTTTCTTCTTGTAAATGAAAATAAATCTCTGTACAACTGGAAAGCAAATTAATATGAATTAGGACTTGATAATAATGATAATGGTTGTACACTTACCGACTAACCCGTCACAAATTGGGTCCCAACTTGGTGGAATGACCCATGTACGTAAATAATGGGACCAATTTTGTGACAATGTTGGAAAATATACTGCCTATGACACTGGCCAGCGAATATTTTGCTACTGGGGTAAAAGCGTGTGTTTACGACTAAATCTGTACTCAGAATTGTTCTACCACGCCAAAGGTAGCGTAAGTGTTAAAGTGGGAAGCATCTGACAATTTGACCATGTACGTGGTTGCTTATATATACACAAATATATACAAATATTACTAAGAAGATAAATACATCACATTATTTATTTATTTAACCCTTTGCATGCTACAATACTAAATCCTGTTTTTGATTGGACACTTTAAGACAAATTGTAAGAAAACACTGTTGTTTTATGGTGAAAAACTATTGTCAAAGTATACAGCTAACTATATCTGGTCAATCGTAGCTCAGAGGTCAACAGTTTCGCAGTATTTCCTATCCATTTGCTGACAGAAGTTGCCCATAGCACGCAAAGGGTTAATACATGCAAACTGACTGAGTAGCAATCATTACTGGCATTATCTATCATTTCCTTTGGCCAGTCATATTTACACCATCGTCAAACATGCTAAAAGAAGTTCTCGATAGATTGACGGCCAAAGTCTTACATATTTGTGACATCCTGAAGTAGAACACAGATCAACTTACATCATCATAACACAATGGACTGAAATCAAATTATATACCCAATTCATTTACAAAATAGTATTTACAATCATCTATGCTGGAATATAGTTTTTTTTTTCAACTGATTCTGAGAGCACCGTATGTAGTGTTGCATTCAAGCCTGTTTTCCCCCCCAAAGAGATTAGCCTTGACTTTTGCTGA
This sequence comes from Pteraster tesselatus, assembly GCA_032273685.1. Classification (NCBI taxonomy): domain Eukaryota; kingdom Metazoa; phylum Echinodermata; class Asteroidea; order Velatida; family Pterasteridae; genus Pteraster; species Pteraster tesselatus. Next base: position 9,480 of record JAVCKS010034376.1, read on the forward strand.
ATCAACAGATTATCTGTGTACTTAGGGTAATGCCAAGCAGTGAGCTTGGGCGTGGTGGTCAAGGGGGCAGTCAGGCTAGGTGTGGTGACAATGGGTGCTCTTGAATCAGCCAATCATGTCGCTCGTCAACCTCTCTCCTGCGGCAAAATTACAATTTCCACCTGATTTGTTTTGGTTAAGGAAAATCTTGGAAAAAGCCTTGGGTAAGGTTTCGACTAAGAAACTGGCGCTGTAACATTCATTCATCAGTATAATTTCGAGAGAAATTGCACCCACTAATAGGTGGCGAGTACCTCCATTATTACAGATTTAGTCTACCAATTAAGCTAAAGACAGTACAGTGCAAAGGATACGACACGTAGTCCACGCTCGAATGGATCCACAAAGGTGAGTCCTCTTTGGGCGTAGACCTCCTCATTTTGTGACTGAATAAATCTGGCAGCTTCTTTGATGTGCTGAAAATGATTTGTTGGGAAAAAAACCAAAAACAAATTGATAACATCTATCTTTGAAAACAACACACAGTGGTTGAAACTGGCTGTCTTTAAAGTATTATCATACAGCAATGTAACTTTTAGAAGACAGACCTCTCCTCAACCCGCACCATGGCAGAGGATATACTGAAATGAATTCCCAAATGACAAAACAAGTTGTAACCAAAAGGGGGACGTGCCATTAGATTGGGGCAAGAATTGTAATGCGCAGAGCGTTGCTGCACGTAACAGAACAGTGCACCATACCAAAGGTGCTGAGATAATAACTACGTACATTGCGTACATAGTTTTTGCATTAATAGATGCAAAGCAACCATTATAATCATGTGCTTTATTAGTATGACACAGTTACAAAAAACTAAAATTTATCGAACCTTCTCGTATGTTGTTTCGACACATAACAGCGACAGGTACCCTGTCAAACAAGCCAAACAGCCCTCGCATATGACTCTGGCCTTGAGGTTCTCCGCACTGGCGTACAGCTCGTTCAGACGGATGATAGTCGACTCAAATGTTCTCTGGTCAACCTAAGAAAGAAAAGAAGAAAATCAACCCCCAAAAATTGTATGTGCACAGGTACAGCAGTCGTTGGTATATAGTTGTACGGTTGATTTGGTGTCACGGCAGATCTGGACCCCCCTGGATTTGGATCCCAGGACATATCCATTAGCGGATTTGGACCAAGCCCGGGTCAAAATTCGTGGGAGGTCCGAATCGGATGTGACATCAGTGTGAAACACCAGACGCTACATGTATGAAAAACTAACAATGAAAATAGGGCTTTTTTTATTTTTTTTTATTTTCTACTGTCAATGTAGAGCCGGGGTATATTTTATGTGTGTAATTTATAAAGATGCAAAAATAAGTGTGGGTTTTGCTGACGAAATGTTAATGCAGATGTTATTCTGTGTATGTAGTATTCATTCATTCATTCATTCATTCATTTATTGATTACACAGGTAAACAGTAAATACATATATACAAACAAAATGGACAATAAACCACAATATGATTTTAAATAGAGGCCTATACAGTACAACAAAAACACTTGACATGGACAACTGGCAGCATCCCTGTAGGATTGCAAAAAAAGTAAACTAAATTACTATCGAGTTGCTCTCTTAATGATACCAGAAAAAAAAAAAACAAACAAACAAAAACAAAACAAAACAAACAAACATAATAAAAAAGTATAAACAATATACATGTACACGTAACCTTAAAAGCTAATACACAAAAACAGAAAATATAAAACGAAAGTTTACTGTACTGGAGTAATTTCTTATGGGCATAATTATATGCTTTTTTGCATTGCAGCAATCATTGTCATCTGTGAGGTACATACTACTGATGGGTTGACTTAAAAAATATTTTCTCTTAGAATGTTTTTCCTTTAATAACCTACTTAATTAGGGCCTAGCAGCATAAACTCAAACAAATAGTTTGGAGTTTACGCTGCTTTTATATATATGTTATTGAGGAAATTGTGAGGAATAACATTTTTGTTTAGTTGATAGTGGTAAAGTATTTGAACCATACTGACTGGTGTACCTCGCAGTTCTTGGAGTACCTACCCTATCGTTAATTTCTAGAGGCAGTTTGGTCTGGAACTTGACAACCATTCCTTCGGAGTAATCTCGCTGTATGAATATTTTGCTGACTGGGGCAGGCTGTCGTTGAATATTATCCATGGCTATTGGCTAGTAGTAGTAGTAGTAAAAGAGACTGATCGTTAATTTTGATGTGAGGCAAATTAAAGGGGGAATTATTGTCAGTCTATTTTATTTATTATTAAGGGGTTCCTGGGAAATAATTTGGGTGCTAACCGCCGGTTTTCCTTTGTTTATTTCCCCCAAATGTACCTTAATTAGACTTAGAAAAAAATCACTCGAGGAAGAAGTTTTCAACTT
>JAVCKS010034387.1:0-11882 GCA_032273685.1 Pteraster tesselatus
GGTCCAGTCATCCTTTTACATCCTGAGCCGATTGGAGTGGGCCAAAATGGAGTGGGCCAAAATGGAGTGGGCCAAAACGGAAGGGGCCAAAACGGAAGGGGCCAAAATGAAGTGGTCCAAAATGGAAGGAGCCAAATTGAAGGGGCCAAATGGAGTGGGCCAAATGGAGTAGGCCAAACGGACTGCACTATTGTCACGGCTAAATAGAACACACTCATCGATCTGCAGCTTCTTTTCGCATGACTACAAAAGGCAAAATGTAAATCTTCATTTTTTTGGGACACTCTCTCATTATTGCCTCTGCACAATTTTATTAGGAAGGCCCATCAAAATTACAACCTGTAATGTGGGCAGTTCCTTACGGGATAGCTGTATGATATTTAAGCGTTGATTGGGTGATCTCTTAACTGCAAAAACCATCAGAACTGATAGTTTTGCGCAGTTAAAACTTAATGCAAGGTTCTATTGAGGGTCTGAGTAACGGTGAGTACCACAGGAAATAAAGGATTAGCTAATCTTTGTGCTAGAGCAGTCGATCCTTGTAATTCACCAAATGGCATGCTGGGGGAATTAATGGATCCTTTAAACAGAAAGTTGTTTACGACAGTGCCCCTTTAATCTGCCGGTTGACCCCCAACGGAATAACGCTACACAAAAAAGCCTGGATCACACCAAACAGTGCAGCGACATGGAAACCTGGGCGATCACTTACAGACTGGTTTCGGATAAAGTTTCCGAAAAAGAAAAAACCCACCTTGATTCATAATAGCCATAGCAGCACCCAGCCCCAGACAAATGAAACTAAATAGTGCATCAAGACCAGTGCCAGGTTTAATCTTTCAACAAGTTTGTCTAGACATTACGTGACCTAAAAACTGTTCCACAATTTCAAAAATGTCAATACATGTAGCCGGTTATTATTTCACACTTGGGGGTTAGGCAGCGAGTACACCTAACCAGAGATCGTGAAAGACAATTAGATTTGCAAGAATTGGTGCATTGTAATATCAATAAGGGATGGGAGCAAGCAAACAAAAATAAACAAGCAAGCAAGCTAGGCCAAGCTAGGCCAAGCTAGGCCAAGCTAGGCCAAGCTAGGCCAAGCTAGGCCAAGCTAGGCCAAGCTAGGCCTAGCTAGGCCAAGCTAGGCCAAGCTAGGCCAAGCTAGGCCAAGCTAGGCCATGCTAGGCCAAGCTCGGCCAAGCTGGGCCATGCTAGGCCAAGCAGGGCCAGGCTAGGCCATCAAACCAAATGCAGATGTTAAGCGTGATTAATCAACCTTCCCACAATCAAGGTGGGTGGGGGAAGGGTTGGGGAAGGGAGGGGTCTGACTGTCTGATTGATCCCTCACTTAACAAACTAGCCAAAATCTCCAGCTATTCAGCATGGCCTTGCCGTAGGGCTAGTTACAAGTTAAAGGCTACTGCACTGCAATAGAACATTACTTTATATCTGACAAAGATATATATATCACAATTGACATAGGATTTATAATAAATAGTTTGCATTGGGAATCAATCGAGTATAAGTATCGCCACCACAAACAACAATGGAACTTTTTTCAGTAATAATTGAATAATTCACTTCAACAGCATACATGTACCGTATGTACTTTTGTACAGTTACAATAACAATGCTGGATTGCAAGGGGGGAATTTGACTGGGTCGGCTTCATTTGTACAGTACTTTCATGGCATTTTACACGTTCCAATGAATTTTGAGCGAATAAAGCAATTAATATTAAAATGCCCTGGGGTTGTTTGAGCACATAAAGCCTCTTACATGAAGCCAGTTAACCTTCCTGGATGTATGCTATGCAATTTACAAAAGGTCTTTCAAATGTTTAGAGTGTATAACATGATCGAATTTCAAAGCTCGAGAAAAAGAAAAAGACAAGAATTTTCTGCGGTTTATGCATTATTCATATTGAGAGTCATGCAAGGGGTCTCATTAAAAAAGTATCCACAAATTAAAAACATTTTTCTTTTTATACAAATGTTTCAGTCAACCTTTAAATACACAACTGTCAAAATGACGTGACAACAATGTTTGCATTGTGCTTGCATCTATATTCAAATCATCAATGGCAACCCACAAGCGACGTGTGATTGTCTCGTCCCATCGTTTCGTGAATTATTCGACGTCGCAAAAAAAACAATTATTTACCTGAACATCTGATGGCTACATCGTTGAGATGACTGCACGAGTTGGCGCCCCAACTGTTACGCTGGCAGTCCTCCAGTTTCTCCTCGTTGCCACGGCAATTGACCATATCCAGCCAGACGGGGCCCTGACCGGGCATAATCTGGTTGAAGCTGCTCAGGCGTAGGACACTCAAAATGCTTCCTGTTGTAAAAAAGGCAAAATTAAAATTAAAATCTAGAAGTGAAGGGGTGAAGCCAAGAGCATGAAGACCCCCTCTCGGATAGTAACTCTGTTTTCTTTTGGGTAATCCATCGGGTGTAGTATGTAAACAATTTCTTTTAGGTTACCTCCTTTCTGTGTGCTATTAAATTGTTCTCGTCAATATCCATTTATGTTCTATTTTTCATCATTTTGGTTGTATTTGTGTGTAAACTTGTTTTCCTCCCCCAACAAAATTAAAAATAAAACATAAAACTGCACGACTAGAAATGGAGAGTGGGATTGCGTGACCTATAGCCATTGACCTATGACCTTTAATTTTTGGCATGCAGGGAGGATGAGTGTACATAGGTCAAATATCGGCAATTCACAAAAATTGGCGCTCAGATAGAGGCATGTAATTGGTAGAGATAATATATACAAGAAGAAAGTAATTTGAGTGCACTCTCTACATTTAAAGTTGCACAAAACTTAGCATTGACCTTTCCACAAAGTCTCATCTACGTTGATCTATAACTTATTGAGTAATCCCGCTTACAAACAAAAGAGCACAACAGACAAACAAAAGAGACAAAAAAAACCTAACCTTCATCCCGTATTGTCGGTCGAGGTAATTACAGACTACACAATCAAACAGAGACTATGAAAACATAAAAAAAAGTACGGCCGAGTGACAAAAATGATTACATATTTTTTTTTTTCTTATAAAGATTTCATTAATTTTTTACTAAACACAGCTGCGACCGGAAACCGATCCATATTGATTCGATAAAGATTAGTTTGTATACTGCCATCTCCCACTTCCCACACATACCACCTGTGATGGCTAGGACAAGCACGTTCCCAACCAGAAAAGGTCACGACCCCTATACGACCCCATGCACTGGGTATTTTTATCACAGGTGTCAATGACCTTGGTACAGTTCTTTTGCCGATTTTTTCCTGTAACAAAGCGACTTAAATCGTGCGTAAACTATAACCTTACAAAATAAAAAAAGTGGAAAAAAAACAAAAACAAAAAAAAGTTAGAAGGGTTGCTTATAAAAGAACAGCTCACGGGTAGACTGCAGAATATTACAGATCGAAAATATAAAAAATAATTGTGGTACTTGTGCCTTAAATTGAAGATTCAATAAAGTAACATCATGTGCTATAGCAGCAATTCAACAATATTGAAGTTAGCTTTTCAAGGTCAGGGTTTTGTTTAAACCTTTTTGAGACCTTTCGAAGACTTTCTGTGCCATAAAATGTTTATTTTGAACACCTACAACAGACCACGCCCAGAGTCAAACAAATTACAGTCAAACAAATCTCTTAATCCAGCCTAACTTTGGTGAGGTCTTAGGAAAGGTCTCAGCTACAGCAGAAAGTTTCTATCTTTTTTATTATTTTATATTCTTGTCTCATTTCTTCAGCCTAACTTCCGTGTAGTTCTCACGAAAGGTCTTAACTTAAACACTAGTTCACAGTCGAACGTAATCGGTTGTGGCTTTGACATCATTGGTTTGATGTACGACCGTGCCAAACTGGGTGCATGTGTTTGCTTGTTTGTGTGTTTGCATATATATATATGATTTTACACCCACCGATTTATAGGGTACTAACTAAAGGGTAATACAAAGGGTATAATGGTACCCCACAAGTCGGCTTTAGAAATATTGGTACCCCACAAGGTCATTTCTAAAGAAGGAACTAGGGAAAAGCAAGAAAACATTATAGTGTTTCCAATAGGTAGAACTATATGCAGTACCCCTTATAAAGTGTGTGTGTTTGTTTGTTTATACCTGCAATCGTGGACGTCGAAACAAAAGAATTGGAAAGCAAACAATGGGTCCACGATTGACAGAAGGTCCCCGATTGTAAATCGTGTACAAAAGCAACGGGAGCTCAGGAAATTTATTAGAGTAGAAACAAAAGAGGGATCACGTGATAACGATGGGACGTCCACGATTTCCGGCAATGACACACTTGGGGTGTGCGTGTGTGTGTGTGTGTGTGTGTATAAAATGATGATGCAATCAGAATAGGAGATTGCATCGTTAACGCTATAGACACCACCATGCAGTTAACACAATATTAAAGGGCACATACTGCACATATGTAAATGTGTACACTATCACAAGAGGGCTTACTGTATAAGATAAGTCTGGCATTTTTGTAATGGTAGAATTGAAATTGACTCAGAGGTAATAATTTCATTCCCCTGTACAATGTAAATTTATTTACCTTTTGCTTTAAATACGAAATAAATATTGCTTAAATGCATGTTCATTTAGCATCTGCAGGTACATTGTATGCAGTTTACTTGTATTATTGGCACAAAAGTAACTAAAGTGTATCAAATAAATTTACTAATTTAGTTATGGTCAGGTAAGAACTGAAAACACAGTTTACATGTTTAGCACCTTCGAGATTTGAATTCTGGACCTACTGAACTATGAGGTGGTAAGGCCCCTATTACAACACCCACCTCAGAAACATCAATCTCAGTTTCATTTATCTACCTCATCCGATAAGCTAAGACAGATTATACTGAAGTGGGATTAAGACAGATTAAGGTTAGGGTAATCTTACCTAGATTAAGCTGTCTGCAAGCCACTCTGGCTAGACTGATAGTCCTGTGGTCACCGCACACTGTGCCCCACTGCTCATCGTGAAACACCTAGAATAAAGAAGGAGAATTGAACATGAGGTGTTGAATATCGATCACCGTGCCAAGAATCAGATGGAATTTACACGTCTTACCACTTTATATTTATTTTGGGTCAGGTATGTATCATGATCTGTCAGCACATATTTTGAAAACAACGAAACCGTACTGCGCATTTGGTTTTGAGTCACTCTTAGACTTTGAGACGTCGTAATTTGTGTTGGTCTTAGGATGTGAATTGCCTAAGTTCTTGTATTTAACCGGTTTAACCCGACTGCATGATTGTTTCCCGGTGGTTCAGATAATGCATTGGCAAGCCACTTTAGCAGCTAACAGATATTATTGTATAAAACACGTTTTATTTGCAGTACGTCTTTTAAATTCTGTAGCGAAAGAGTTAATATCCAGTGCGAGCACAAACAGGAATCCTAATCCTAAAACTAAACAATTTGATACTCGTAGTTTTAAGTAACAAGTAAAGATGGAGTTAACTGAACGTACCTGTGTTCTGCACTATATACTGACTACTTAGTGTTATTTTCTACAAAATTAGGAGTAATATATAGTAAACAGTTTCTGCATCTATAGTAGAAAGGACAGTGAAGGTCTTGATCTAGACCTACCTCTAGTCTTCCTTCCAATTGATCTCTTCCGCCAACTAGCCGGATTTGATTACGATTGGGGACATCCTCAGAATCCATGATGGAAACGAATGTTGTAGGGGGACACACATCGAGACACTGCCCATTATACAAGAGCTAAATACAGAGAGAGAGAAGAGAGAGAGAAATAAGTAACTTTAAACAGTGAAGGATTGACAGGAATACAATAGTTATTCAGAATTTACTAGTATAGAGATTTTTTAGTGGTAAGGATAGTATTATCAAGTCATCATAAGTCATTTCGCCCATTATGATTTATAGTCATTATTTGGAGACTGACAACGTCTAGAGCATTCTGCTAAAAATACTCAGAAACTCTATAGGTTATTCGTTGGAGAGGGGACATTTTGTATGAGGTTACAAATTTTATCGGTCAAAAGGAGGGTTCGTTTACATCACTTTTACCTATTGATCCTGTAAATGCTTAAAAGCTTAGAATCAAAGTTGAATAAACACGGGCAAAATCAGAACAGCAAAAATAGATTGAAGTCTATGCTCTGCCTCCGCGTTCCCAGATCTTTCGTAGGTTTACAAGTGGTGTTGAGTGAAAGATTAGCTCAATGCGATCAAATTTCAAAGAGAATAATATTACGCCCACACGTATTATTTCTGGATGCCTTCAAGAGTGCCACCTGTCGCTCTATCATGTACTTGAATTTTTCAAATCTTCTAATACATGAGTAATAAGGAAATACATGTACTACAGTTTTAAAGTAAAACGATATTGTTGACATCTAAGCTGTGCAAAATCGAGTGTGGCTCAGGGATCAACAATTTTCCCGACTATTTCTTATCAAGTGGGCGACTGAAGTTGACGATAGTGTGCGAAGCGTTCTATATAATGACTGTTTGAACCTAGTTTTCAGACAAAAACGAGCACATTAAAATAACAAATGAAGCGTTGGACAGTTTTATGTCACGGTGACACAGAATAAAATCAAGTTCACGGCATTTAAATAAACACAAAATAAAAACGAATTAAATTTATCGACCAGTTACTTTAAACTCCCGGTGACATATGGCCACCGCTGCATGTAACGCAGCTTACAAACAAACTAATCCCACTGAACCAAAGCAAACAATAAACACAGATGTCCACAGTACCACAGTACCCTCAATATTTCCGCACACGCAATACAAAAGTAAATGCACGAATCAATCTAGCCAGACATACAAATATTTGCGGGTTGGTTCGTTGGATATTTGTTTTAAAGGTTTAACATCCACAAATGTATAAGGTTTTTGTAATAATATGTAACTTTGAAAAGCATCGATTGTAATTATGAGAATCGCAGTTGCTATGACGTTGGTATATTCGAAGAAATACTGATGACCATATGGTACTTTTGACTATACTTTCGGTATATACATGTATATTTAGAATCCAGTGTTTGCATTGGGTAAATATAAACCACCCACAGAGATGGTGGGTGGTTTGTACGTACATGTAAATGATGGTAGTTTTAGTTAGATGTTGGGAAGGTTTACCCAGGCGGTGGGTAGGTTTACCCAAACGATGGAAAGGTTTACCCAGGCGGTAGGTAGGTTTACCCAAACGATGGAAAGGTTTACCCAGACAATGGGTAGTTTTAGTCAGATAATTAGTTTCACCTAAATGATGTACAGTTTTACCCAGCAATAGGCAGTATTACTGGAACTATAGTTATAATAATTATGTAGTTCTACAAAGACAATGGATAGTTTTAGTGAGATAATGGATAACATTCCTGTGGTTAATTCTTACTGCTGTCTGTACTCATAGGACAGTGACTTGGTAAATTGACCACACACAGCAGACAACACGGCCGATTTGACTTCATAATAATTGAGGGAACCGTGGGGCCGTAACAGAATGAATATAAATTTGCATGCATTCTACAATTTAATTACGGTAACTGGTGTGGATACTTTTTTTTAACAACTCTATCTGTGATAATTGTCAAATCCAAAAATTTTAATGCCACAATATGTTTGGCATTATATTACTCCTAATGGGTTGAGATTTTTTAACTTGTAACCATCTAGTCGTGATTTATAAAAGATCAAAATATTGTTTGCTATCCAAACAAGAAAAGGAACATTTTCAAAACTAGAATTGGACTTATAACATTTCGGAACCAAACTTATTTGTTTCACAGAGAGATGCAGACAAGATATCTGTCCTAATTCTACAAATGTGTCTGAATATTTGTCTACGGTTTGGGCACGATGCCAGAACAGCCATCTGGTCTCTGCTCAGCGAACCAGAAATCATAACACGATATTAGTCTAGAAATGTTGCAAATGATGGCAACTTTGGTGGCATCAAGCCTGGTGGCACACTATTTAATTATGTCGGTGACGGTGAATAAAGCTACACAGTTTAGCAAGGTGTCTTAGCAATGATTCGGCATACTTTGCTCTAGTTCCAAATCCTTTCCTTTGGGCATCCTCTATCATTTATCAAAGGTATGTTACTGGATTCGTTTTGGGAAGAATGCGTTCATCGAAATCAATCTTGTTATCAAAATACACATAATAAATTCTTGTTCATATTGTGTTCATTTTTAACTTTGCAATCAAGTTAGCTCCTGCATTCTGATGGGTCATTTCCTCACAGTTGAGTTTCGGTTTGAAAGTTGATGACAACATTTCCAGAAGGAAATATTTCACTTGGCGTTAAAGTCTCAATTATATAAACAGCAGGCTTATAGCTGACATGTTTAGTTTCAATCTATAAGTTTGCTGTTTTTAAATTGGATACTAAGGCCCATGAATGATTTCCTTCTGGAAATGTTGTCATCTTTTAAACTGAAACTAAACTATTTGTTACCATATCCAGTCCTGTGTAATAACGGTAACAGTAGGGTAATGATATCCAATTATTTCAAAAAAACTTAATAATTGTACTTGGATATTTCGCTCCCACATTCCACTACGTGCGAGAATGCATGTGGGGCCCTGGGATCGAGAAAGTTTGCACCTAGGGTCAAAAAGTACTTGCACTTCGGTGACAAGTCATATAATTGGCGGTAAAAGTATCCGCCAAAATAGCGGTATTCTCGTACCTGTGGTATCCGACACGCCGTGCAGACAATGCTAAATTCCTGGTTGAAGCCACACGACAGGCACTCCTCAGAGCACGTCTGACAAATGTACGATGCTGTGTTGCCATAGAAACCCTGGTCGCATTCCGATTGGCAGATGCCACCCTGATTGAACATATCTGTGCCACAGCCATCGATGCAAGCAGAGTCCTGAACCCAAAAATAAAATCTCATAAAAACGCACACACGTCTGCCATACAGGTACAAAGGTGATTACAAGAGGCTCCCCTAGATCAGTGCAGAGGTACACTACACAAGTTTGGAAACACCTTAAGAAAATTACCTAATTATAACCGACTACATATAACCTACAGAGCTCTTTAAAAGCAAAAACAAAATAAATATGTAAACTTCAAAGCCATACACATGTGTTCACTGATATCACAATAATAAACATTAACAACCACATACCAGCAATACTCAGCTAATAAAATTTGGCTTTAGTGACCCTAACTGTGTTAACACAGATGAGCCGGGTCACATGAATTCAAAGAATGGCTCGGCCCCAAACAACTTCATTTCCATATGTGCACCTTTTTTTTCCCCCTCTTCTAAATACGAATGCCCGCTTCCTAATCCTAGTCAGCGTATATAGCCTTCCGGATGTGTCTGGGATTTGGGGCTGGCTTAGATACGGCCGATATATCATATGAAGACACATTCCATTGACAAGCTAAAGCTCAGCATGTTGTGGTTCAGTCAGGGTGCAGAAATCTGTTGGGGGTCTGTCTGTCTGTCTGTATGTCTGTCTGGTCGGTTCGGTAAAGAGACGTAGCAGCATTTTTCCGGTGTCAACCAAAGTTTGGTTAAGATTTTTGGGGCAAATGTCACGATGGCTAAACCATGGGGGACAAATCTCCCAGAGTGGGGGCACACAGCAGCAACGCGCACCGCATACCTTGAGCACCTTTCCTTGGTCGCATGATTTACAGATGTTGTTCTGTGTGCTGTCGCGGCACGTATCACACTGTGTCGTGTCGCAGAGTTCACACCGTTGGCTGGCTTCGTTGCCGTACTCTTCCGGCGAGCACGTTGTCACGCACGACGAATCCTGTTAGAAAGGACATAGAGAAAAGGGCTGACGTGTCGGATCACATTTTACCTTGTAATCCAAGTATTGTCTATACAATGCACAAACAAACAAACAAACAGACAGACAGACAGACAGAAAGCAAACACTTAAACAAACAAACAAACAAACAAACAAACAAACAAATAATAATAATCAACGATCGAAAAAACAAAGAAAATGAATTAACAAACAAAAATGATCCGAAAAACAAATGAAAGAATAATTGAACAAGAGAACGAGCAAACTAACAAACTAACAAACGAAGAAACAAATGCACTCAACTACAAAGCCAGCGAACATGTACTTTTATTTTAAACAAAAGAAAATAGCAAATACACACACATACACACACACTGCAGAAATCTACACACTATTCGCTGATTTCAGACCTCTAGTCAAATTTCTTTCAGCTCATTCCTATGTTAAATGTGCATAATTACCACCACTATTACATTATTACTATCACACTCATTGAAACTGCAGCATTTCAACTTCAATTCTAGTGTGTATTACAATGGAGCTTTAAAATCCCAAGGGAGATGCATTTACTGGAACACACAATTGAGCCAGTTCACGTAGAGTTTACCATCCCCAGACAGCCAACCAAAGAGTCCTGGGGTTCACCTGAACTAGTGTCACATTACTTGCATTATGGACAGACTGTGGATATACTTAACATGCAGACATATAGTGCACGCCGCAGCATGGGTTATTTCTGTCATTGGAACCCACGAAGAAGTGTTGTTTAACCAGTGGAATAATACACTTCGCATATGGTCAATGATTGCTTGCAGACACGCATATGGTCTATGATTACCTGCAGACCCAATAAATGCTGTATAATTGCCTGCGGACCTTTCGAGTCTTTATGGGTTTACCAGGGAAATTGTTACAAATTACTCATTTTGTCCTGTATTGTACATGTATTATTTGGGAGGGGGGGGACACTCAGTATGGTAGACTTGAAGGCCATTTAATTTGATGCAAACTCCGATAACGTCATCAAATTACATTCATATGGGATTACGATAATAATAATATTACATCCCTGCCCCACATGGGAGTGTTTTTTTTTCATGTGGTCAGTTGTGCTGTACATGTATGTGTTACAAAACATTGCTTGAAACCATATTGTGCCTTGTACACACCATGTAGACATACTGTACATGTATGTAAATACAGTAAAAACATAACTGTACAGTGTACATAAGTATAATAATTTTTCATATATTTGTTTGCATAGGGAAAAGAACAATAATATACGATCTGTTTTAATTATTACCTAGAATATTCCATACAAACACTATCCAATTTCCATCCCCCTCAGGGAACAGAAAAAATGGACACTGTTCATAAAATGATGCAATACCCGAACGAGAATCTTGGCAAAGACCCAAGACTGAGAGAACTAGAGCAACCATCCCACTCAGGGGTTGATAAACTTTCTCCTATTAGATCATCTTAATATCGGACATGGCGACTGCTGCAAAGTGCGTCATCTCTGTTGTGGTTGTCTTTCGGATGAGGGTAATTTATGCGACCGGCTCGTTGAATGCATAATGTCCCCCCCTTCCCCCCCCCCCCCCACCCTGGGCCACAGACGGCGCTGCTGCTGTAATCGCACATTCGATTGGAAATGAGAATCTTATTAGAAATTTAAGACTTTGTGTGTGTGTGTGTGTGTGTGTGATCGGATGAAAGTGATTGATCTAATTTAACTGTGAATCAGTTGGTAATGAATCGAAACGAAATGAAGCATGTTTGGATAATAAAAAAAAATATATACAAAAATAATTGTTAAAACTTGGTGAGGTTATAGCTGGGATCATAATTGTCACAAACATGTATATACAGATCAGTTTGGTAGCAACAAGAAGAGAGAATTGACGACTTCAAACAGGATTCATTTTGTAGTATTTGGTCACATATATACAGCTACATGTACATGAATGTCTGTTAAAAGTCAATACATTTTGGGGGGGGGGGGGGGGGGGGGGGGGGGGGGGGGGGGGGGGGGGGGGGGGGGGGGGGGGGGGGGGGGGGGGGGG
>JAVCKS010034398.1:0-11881 GCA_032273685.1 Pteraster tesselatus
TTGGCCCTAACCCCTCCCCCCCCCCCCCCCCCCACCAATTTTTTATTGTATAATTCGCGTTCTGTACAAATCCATTTTCTTTAGTAGTACTTAAGAAAAAATGCCTTTCCGGGTTTGGAGACGGAATAGCACAAACATATTTTTTTTTCACCTTCAATATTTTTTCGATTTAGCATATACATGTATTGCATTTTCGTAACCAAACCCTTCAGAAATTTCTTACAACAGTACATCCGATTTGCAGAGGTCATTCGTGGGAGGGATGCCCATGGGCCAGGGACGAAATACGCGTACATAAGTCGTTCTTGACCAGTGTGAGATGGGGATTGTTGGTGGAGGCCCTCTAGAGTGCTCTCTAAACTGTTAAACACTTCGACTACCGAATCATTAGTTACAAATGAATAATAAGCTGAGGTGTCTAACAAACTATTTCATTGGTTGTAAGAAATAGTAGCTAACCACAAGAGCAATCATAGGCCGTTTTATACAATACTATCAATTCGCTGTGAGTCACAGATCTATGAGAAGTTTGAGCCGCTGTGAGCAGCTCACGTTAGAATTAAAGATGTATGTCGGAAAGATTCCACCTCAAAAAAAAGTATTTAATATTGAATTCTTACTAATTATGGTATAGAAAAAAAACATCCACAATTTACATTGTTTTGACAAAGTTATTCAGTTTTGCATGCCATATATATAATTTTAAAGCTAGTAAAAAGAGAAAAGGAATAATTCATAATTTTAAATAATTTCACACGGTGAAATAGTTTTGAAATCAGATAGTGGATAGTGTTGGATGGTTTATGGTCAATGCTCGATTGCTGCTTAGCAAGTACGAAAATGCTTACCTGGTATGTCCACTGGACTGGCTGGTTAACCTCTCCAAATGTTGGACTGCTGCTTAGCAAGTAGGCCATCGGTTGCCTACAATCCACAGTGACTTCCACTTGACTTGTGTCCACTGCAAGATGAAATATTATATATAGTGCATATATACACACGTATGGCCAGCACACAAAATGACTGGAAATAAATATGATTTAGCCAGTGGCAATTTAATATCTGTTTGACAAATTTAACCGTCCCAACTGCACAACCTACAGTATGCCATACGGTATAGTACAGGGGTATTCAACTACAATTCGAAGAGGTCCAGTTTGTGAAAATTACATCATAATGTCTAACTTGCGTTAGGATTTAGTGTGATATATATTGAAATAGCCTAGTAGTTGTTCCAATGTCTGCATGTAATCAACAACTGACTGTGAATTCAAATAAAGAAGGTACATTGTACAATTTAAAAACATTTTGAAAATATTTATTGGTCCACTAAACCAGTGTCGTAGAGACTAGAAAACCTGCGCCGGCTAAAATAGAAGCGCCCCATCAAAATTTTAAGTCCCTTAATAATTTATTGATATAGGAAAGGGTCCGTATAGGACAGCATCTGGGTCTGGACTCGGACCGCAGTCCGTCTGTTAGTGACCGCTGGTATAGTAGATACATACAATCACACTTTGTCATACACTCACAAATCTTTACTAATGTCTTAAAACTCTTTTAAGCTGTTTCGTTAAAATTTTGTTTTTGGTTTTGTTTTGTTTTGTTTTGTTTTTTTAACTTTTTTACCCTACGCTGCACTTTTGGGTCTAAATCATTTCCGATCACGTTCAAACTTAGTACATGCATCGTACATCTACTGAAGATGTGTCTTGTTCAGTCCTATTGTTCATATTTCTACAACAGTATTTCTGTCCTTGTGAGAATTTCAAATCACCTAAAACCTATAGTAATATGCATATCCTACCTTCATTTATAACTCTCAAAGTGATAACTTCAGGCTCAGTTGACGCCAGTAGATTTAGGACCAGCAACGGACTAGCACTGCTCATAGTATCATTTCTGACGGACCACATGTATATCACATCCGTACGATTAGCAATTTCACCTGAAAAAAAAATACAAAACCCCAAACAATTGTTTTTTTTCAGGGAAAAGCTTCAGAAAAGTTGTAAGTGTTTCCAGGGCGAAATAAGTTATTTATGGCGTGTCGTGTACCAAGCGGTCTAGTGTACCAGCCTCGAGTTCACGTTCTGGTGTTATCAGAATGTGGGTTCGAGTCTCAGTCATGGCACTTGTGTTCTTGGGCCAGGCACTTAACCATACTTGTTGGGATGGTATATTAAAGCTGTAGGTCCTTTGTGTTGTGTAATGCACGGTAAAGAACCTGGGATACTTATCGAGAAAGGGGCGTGCCCCGGTATCTATGGGCAGCTGACTGCAGATTGCGCCAGAACCATTCAAATATTGATCAGTGCCATTACATTACTGTATGCGAAGCGCGGTGAGCATATGTATGGATACCAGCGCTACATAAGCTACATTATCATTATCATTGTCACTATCATTACTGACAAGAAAATTCCCTGTGTTCATGTTAGTACCATACAGTCATTTAAAACCTAAAAATAATAAAGGTAAACCTGTAAATCAAACAAATCAATATTTGAAACTATTTCTTAAAGTAAAATCGGTATGTCTTTAAAAGGTGTAATTAAACATCACAGAAGACAACCAGTAAACCATTTCAAGGCAGGGGGTTTTACAAGTTTTATGTGTTTGATTCAGGAGTGCAACTGACAGCCGTCAACGGTCGATAGCTGCATATTCACCCAAGGGAGCTGAGAACATATATTGGAGCGATATTGCCCCACGGGCAAGCGGATAACCACAATCTGCACTCTTGGACTGTTACTTATGGTGAAACAAAAACGATTATTATTAGTTGTATATGATTGGCATTCCACCCACAGGTACACTATGCACAAACAATTAGAAACTACAGACGAACATATTCGCTTACCATCAAGCATTGCCAATACCATCATCAGTCCATCTGCAGAATGAAAAATTTTCACGGAGACTGTTCCCAACGGTTCCCTCACCACAACGTGGGCCGTGGCATTCTGCGAAGATACCGCGTTGCTGGCGATCACCGTGGCGCGTACGACGCCGGAAATATTCACCGAGAACTCAAGCACGTAGGTACCAGTGTCGCCAAGACGCCGCACGCCGACAGGTATCGAGTCCCCGCGATCCGCGATGATGACGGCGAAGGCGACCGAGCTGCCCAGGGAGAGCGTGGCATTGACCCGGATCGGGTCACCGAGCAAGGTCGGTCCGAAGCCGACGAGGTTCAAGCCCTTCACAGCGTCCTGGACGACGATCCCATCCGCGAGTCGCACGGTAGTAGAACTGACCAGATTCCGCGCGATGACGGTGACATTATGCACCCCGCTTGCGAGGTAGGTGCGGTTCACCCAGGAGCCGAGAGCGGTGTCCGCCTGCTCGGCGAGTCCCGAAACGTCGGAGAAGTACCACGAGAATGAGGCGTCGGTCCCCGTTTGAAGAGTGGCCCTCATTTCCACGGTAGCACCTGTCCGGTAGACGTGACCGCCCGCGACGCATTCCAGGGTGACGCCGGCGATGACGTCTTGAAGGACAACTGAGATCCACGCATGGGACATACTGACCAGATTAGACACGGTTATATTAATCCGATACTGCCCGGGCTTCGTGAAGTTATACGCACATGAAGAGCGGTTACAATCAAAAATCCACTCCTCGTATAACGTCGATGCCCCCCATGAATACTCCAACCCGGACGAGGCCGGCGGAGCGTCGACGGCGAAACTCGCCACCGCACCGGTCGCGTGGACAGCTTCCGTTCGGATCAGTACCGTTCCAATCTCGGCTTGAATCGTCACGGGCGCGGCGAGTCTTGCCGAGCCGGCGCCGAGGCTTGTCGATTTCCGGAAGACCTGAGCTTCCACGGTGAACACCCCGGCAGCGCGGTAAGCGTGGGTGAGCGACACGTGCAGCGTGCAGCCCTCGCCGTAGCTGGCCGTCAGGTGAAGGCGGGCGCCCGCCTCGTCGCCGATGGTTATGAACGTGTCGTCGACGTCGTTCATGCTGTGATTGTAGACGGAGCCGTCGCCGAAGTCCACCTGCAGCAGGACTTCCTGTCTGGCAGTGGCGACCATCGTGATCCGTAAACCCAAGCTGGCGTTGACTTTGTTGATGAATTCGGAGTTTGGGGATAAGGAAACGGTCAAGTTGGATAATTTCCGCTCGATGGCAACCTAGATGGAAACAAATCAAAATGAGCTGAATGTGCATTGCGGCTCCTTAGCACGCATCGCGTCGCGGATTTGCGCCACCGACACGGATAAACCTGGACTTGTTTTAGTCAGGCGATGGTGTACAACGCGAGACATGGCATAAGTTTATTATTATTGTTTATCACCACTGATGAATAACCTTTACCATTATGTTAAAAGTTAAAATATATCGCAAAAACCCACCAATTGTAAATCCTTCTGAAGACTCCCGAGATGGTTGGAGACATTGACCACCACAAGGTGCATTCCCGTCGCGGTGAATACACGCACCTGAGGTAGAACAATAAACAGTGACAGAACAAACACTGCACGACTGCAAGTTACTAAGACGCGACTTCGGAGGGCAGTTTTTTCCTGTGACAAGTTGACCTCTCATGAGCATTCATCATAGTATTCCCTCATTTGGAAATGTTTTCAATTTGAGAGACTGATTGGAATATTAAGATATTTCTAACTATTTTACTTTCTGTATACAGTTTGGTAATAACTAACAATATGGATAGAATGGCCGTATTATAAACTTTAATTTAGTACATGTACGTGTTGTACCCAAAGCCATTGCATTCCGATGATGCAAACTTGTATACCGGTAGTTGCCCTTGGCAGTTAAATTCAGGAGAAAGAGTCGCTTCAACACTTACTGAGTGGTTCAAAATACTGATCAAAATCAACATTCTTGATGAACCAATTATGAAACTTCAGTTATCAACGATGTCAAGTATTCAAGGAAAAATAAAAAATTACATCTTTCACAAATGATTTACTCTGCTATGTGTAAAATAATGTGATTTATTAACCATTTTCACAAAGTGGGTCACATCACCCTCCAGAAGTTTGGAAACAAAAATTTCAGTAACGTTTTTTACAGCAGGTACAAAGTTTGTAAATTAGTTTTCTCTTAGATTGCACGAGAAAGCATCACAAGATTCCCCATGGAAACATTTCCATAAAGATGCGATTTTCATCACATCTTTCGATTTTGGGAGGCAGTATTGTTTTGTAAGTTGTTCACAACCTTTGGCCTTGAACTCTGACCTCCACATCTCGGAATCCAATCAGCTGTTACCGTGACCATGTGCTTATTTCCCATATGCTTTGTCTAAATCAATCAGGTGGTGTTTTGAGTAATACCGTTGACAAACAGACAAGCAAACAAAAAAGTACAGAAATGGCGAAATTAGCGAAGGGTATCAAAGCACCTGCTTATTCTGCATGCATGCAATTCCAAGGCAGTCCTCTCCCACCGCAACAGTCACATCACCCTGAGTGACGTCATCATCAAACAGCCACGCAAACGTCAAGTTTGTCCCAAACATGACGGACGCCTGAATCTCAACCTCTTCACCGACAAACACAGGAACAGCGGACGAAGAGGCGTAGGTGGCGGGGATGCAGGAAGGGGTGTGACCTTGGGTAGGGCGGGTGGTGATGACCTGGAGGTCGGAGGGTAAGGGTCGTAGCACGGTAATGTTGGTGGCCCGGTCGAAGCTTGACAGACAGTTGTCAACTCTAACATCTGAAAAAAAAATTATAAATTACTTAGCATGTTTCAAGACAGTACCTGATTTTTGTTCTTCGACTGTAAGCAATTCTATCATCCAGTATCAAACTTGGCAAGCGCAGTGATATCAGATACACCCACTCATGAATATTAATGATGTCTGTCATAATTTACATGTTATACACAATTATGGAACTTGGGAATGTACTTTGAAATTGGGTTGTAGTATTTAACCCTGTATTACCCACAGTCAGAATAAGTGTTTTATAGATTTCTATAAAAATCTTTTCAAAATCATTGTGCTAAAGAGGTGAATATGTAGGGTTGATGCCAAATAACCACTGCCTTATATTATTACGGATGTAATAATGTAAATACACAAACACGCACACATATTTAGAGTTATAACCAAGATTTGAGTGAAATGTTATGTTCTCTTGACTGGTGCTTGGTACATTATAGTTTTGGAGATATGATACAATCAAAATAACAAATAGTTTACAAAATCATATAGCAATCACTCCTGTTTTACTCAAGATTTCCTATATCCAGTGTGGCACTGTGAGTAACACATGAATTCTATTAGATCGTGTATACTTTGTGTTAGATGTCATCTCCAAAGCAATAACGTACAAAGCTCAAATAAGGAAAACATTTTACTTACATGTAGATATATTACAACTACACATGTCTGAATATTTCAGGAAAGGCTTACAATATTATATATTGAAAAATCTGTATCAATTAAACAGTTTCCTGGAATGTTTAATTTTCTATAATGCTTGTTTTTCTCTCTTTGATTTGGCATAAGTATAGTAAAGAGGAGTTTGAAATTTAGACCTGCCATCCCTAATACTACTAACGGTCTAACGTCAGCAGACCTGAAACTAAGTATTACTCATGGCCTTTGGTATTTTGTACTGCACTCATTTTGAAATGAACAAACTGCTATTGTACCTAAATAATATTACATCAATTGCATTGTTAAAGATCCCCATCATACAATGAACAAGAATTTCAACCTTTTGACCTCTTCACTAACATTTTTATTCAGCGTGTGTTGCGTTATGGTCTACGTGCGTCTAAATAGAGTGCATTATGACAACACTCTTCACTAGTTATGGGTGACAAACCAGCTTTTGAACAATATAATAATAATAATAATATTAATAGGAACTTATAAAGCGCAAATTGCAAAATGCCTCTAAGCGCTTAGAAAAAACAAAAATGAAAAATATAAAATACAGATATTCTTATCGTGATTACAGGATATAAGTATAACTAGCCACTGACTAGCTAGTGCAAAATATCACTAGCCTGTTGTGGAAAGCCGCAACCTTTGATCATTTGCTTTTTCAAGATTTCAAAACATTCAGGAAGTGTCACTTTCATTTACAATTATGACACTGTAGAATTGAAATTGAGAAATTGGTTGAAAATCAAATATCATATTTGAGGTATGTTGTGCTAGTTTTTTTGGCTAGTCCTCATGTCCAATGTGTGCACAGCTATACTGTCTAAAAATAATCCCAAAACACAAAAGTGTATCCATAATTTTGTAGGAAGCACAGTTTATTACTTGTACCCTGCTGAAAATCATACAAAAGGACTTTAAAAAGGGGACTGCTGCATAACATTCTGTCTGGTGTGTGTATAAGGCCAAATGTTACCCCATCATTTCACCATGAAATCCTCTATCGGTAATCCTCTATGTTTCATGTCTTCCAGGTTTCATGGCCGACCAATTTACTGCTGATATTTTCGCGTATAGATATTTTCGCAAATGACAGGCTAAGAGACATTTTCGCGAGTCGTTGCTTTCGCAAATGACACCTCTGCAGTACTTCCGTATGATGAGGTGGCAATATCTTCGCGTGTTAGTGTTAAATTCGCGATAATATGCAATTCGCGAAATTCGCGAAAATAAAATCCTCGCGAAAATAACAGCTTATACAGTAAGGCAAAACCTGCAATTTCTCGTTTTTCGTGGGGGGTAGTCACCACCACCAATCAAAAGGAATATCGGAATCAGCTCGTTTATCCTCATCACCTTAGACTGGTCTAGATTCAGACAGAATATTGTCCATGACAGTTTCCCCTTTAACAATAACTAATGTGTTTTCAGAAATCAGAACAGAAAATTAGTTTAAAAAAACAAAAACAGGACTGTCTAGTAATGGACATTGCTTCCCTGTGCAATATATTTAGCTTTGGATAGTGTGTCAGTTTGTAAACCAAGGGAAATTAGCTTGATGGGTAGGCACGCGCTATCACCAGTAGCCTGTGCTGTACGCCTGCAGCAGCATGAGCTGTGATTGGTCTAACTTCTAGAGGATAGACAGACAGACAAACCCTTTTCTAGATGGCTCGGTCTCCCTAGAGCAGACCAAAAGGCATTTTGTGCTTTAAAAAGCTAGACCACTCTAATGTGAGGATATTTAGGCTAAATGTACTCTTCCGTTCATTAGAGCAGTTGTTTTCCGCATATTATCACCAAAATGAGGACATCCTGGCGATAGTGCTCCTTTAATGCAGAGTGTGCCCCCTTTAATGCACGTATTCTATAACATCAAAGTAAAAAATCTTCCAATTGACTTTCACTTTAAGCTTTCGTCAACAACAATGGACACACACTATGATAACTATTGTCGGTGGTGCCGGCTTTTCTTTTTGTAGTTTTAGCCAGCCACTGCTGCGTGTCAGGATTTCTCACACATGACTGAGTACACACACGTGGCTCAACTGTTTAAAACCATATCAGAGTTCCAAAGAGCTATTGGCAAGCAGTTGCATGCATTGATAATCCTGAAAGGAACAGGTTTTTTTCTCTATTTGGGTGGGGAGAAAGGAGGGAGAAAGGAGGGGAAGAGGAGGGGAAGAGGAGGGGAAGAGGAGGGGAAGGGGAGGGGAGGAAGGAAGGGGGGAGGGGAGGGGAACCAGAGAGAGGTTATTTAAAAAATGGAACAGCATCAATAACAAAGCTTGCTAGCATTTCAAAAATAAGAAAACAATGGAACTGTTACTAACAAACTTATTTTATGTCTCCTGATGTAGTCAACAGTAGTAGTTGACTACATTGTGACACATAGGATAAGTTGATCAATAACTTTTACCATTATGGTAAGGCAATTTGTTGTATTATTATTTATTAATTTTTCCACAGTGGTGAATTGGATAAAGTGTAGTATAGTATACTGCACTTAATGGGGACTTTAATTAATGTGAAAAGCAGGGCATACACTAAGAATTCTGTATTACATAGTCGACTAATGTCCCCATTGAGGCTTCAAGAATTTAAACTTACCTAGGCGCCAGTTCCCTTCTTCACTGAAAGTATACACAAAGCTGTCGACAATAGAAGAGTTGCCATAGAAACGAGACATCCGCTCAATCTGTTGACCGTTGACACTCCAAGTGAAGATGAGTTCATCCGCGTTACTCCTATTGCATCCATCTAACCCTAACGATAAAAAACACAAATTTAGAAGGTTATTTCTGTAAAGGGTGATGATTGTTTACATTATTCAAGAAATAAGTTTTTTAGCCAACGAAGGCAAGCCCATGGGCTGACATGAATTGTTACCAATTATCCCATCAGCATTGTTAATTGGTTATTCATTATCTTAGAAACCAAGGGGGCCGGCCAATCAGTGATGACCTAGCTTAACCGCTTCTGCAAAACTGAAACAGGCAATCAGGGTGCAAAGGGGGCCATGTGAGTTTGTCAAAGCTTTCTCTCTTGGCCCTCCCAGAGTCAGATTCAGTCTGGGAAAACTTGTCAGATGTTGCCACACTGGAGATATTCGCAAAATAGTTCCCCAAAGTAGAAATGTCATTGTTATGTTTATAAAGGAGTACGTAGTTTTGATTATGTTTTAACTTTACAGTGTTTGAGTAAACAACAAAATAAAGTTATCAGGCTGTAGTCGGTTGAAGTCAGTTTTCTCACAATTATTGTTATTTAGATCTCGTGTCTTTTACAACCTCTGGTCTGTGAACCGATTGTGCACCGATTGTGCACTGTGATCTGATTGTGATCTGATTGTGAACTGATTGTGAACTGATTGTGAACCGACTGTACCAGTGTTATATGCCACTATAAAAGCCCCGTCCTGACCGAATTCAGAAATACTAACATCTAAAATTTCTCAATTAGTGGCATTGTCCTCGGTTTGGTGGGGGGGGGGGGGCACATCGCGTACCACGAGGGAACACCAATATGTCATCTCTAGTCCAACTGGGCATACATGGAAGGCCACCCAACACACCGCATTGACTAGAGACAGTCCGACCACCCACGATTCTGTAGTCATAACCTCATGCAATCTAAGCTCTTTGATTTATATAACTCCATTCTCAGTTGACACAACAAAATCCCTTCAGATCTCGTCTCAGACAGAGGTACATCAAAGGACAAAAACATACCTGTATGTGATCTATATCAGTGTAATGTGATCTACTGTAAAAGTAGACCTCTGAAAGCCAAAAATCGAAGTGGTAATCGATTTACTAGAGTTACAGTTTTCCGAATTTCTGCATTTCCCGGAATGTAAATGTTTGTAGGACAACCAGAAAAGACAAATGCGTAGTGTACATCTAGGTTTGTCGGAGTTGCAATATATTTGAGCCACGAAGAGTAGTTACGGGAATTTTTTTATGAAAATGCCTTCTTGCTGCCAAACGATTACTCATCTTTACAAAAAAAAACTTTTGTAACTATCCAAAGGATCCATGGATGGATTTGTTCATGCAAATTTACCAAATTGTCAATCCAGCCTCACAATTTTTTTAAAAGTGAAGTTAGACATTACATGCTTAAAATTTTACTGAAATACAGAAATGTATGTTTTTGCGCTTTGAAATGATCGTCTATAAATTGCATCACTGCACCACAACACACTTCTACATCATCACAAGAAATCTACTACACACAGCACATATGATTTTCTTACGATGGCGTAAAAGTGCATTGTGATGCAGTGATGCGATTTAGGATGATTTTTGGAGGCAGGGCAGAAGGGGACACACAAAGCATTCAAAAGAACAAGCGAATAGCCTCTTAGAAATCTCTTACACGAAAATGACACTGACTTTATAATACATGTATTCAATCAAAGAGACAAACTAAAATGTCTACTTCAGCAAGTCTTTAAAGCCCTTTTTATCACAGATTTCCCCTTCACCATGTGGACCGCATGCCTTTGCACAAGCTCTGTCAGGTGTACTGATTGTCGACCCCCCAAGTATTACACACTCCCATTGTGCAATACTAATCATCACGTCTTTGAAGTTTCAAATATATTCTCACATTGAGGTGATGGGTCACATATGGTAAAGTATTTTTGGGATATGTAAAGAATGACAAAGTGTCAATCTTGAGTCCCTGGGAATTTTCAAATAACCTAAACAGTTTTACAGTGATTTGTCTGATTCAGTCATGATAATGAAGCATGACAATTATTAAAAAAAAAAAACTAATTATGTCACTCTTAGTGCTCATCAAAGTTGCATTTTTGTCACCATTAATGTTCTACATAAAGTTCACATTTGATGTCTGAAAAATATCTTGGGCTTGAAAGGGTTAAGTCAAATAAAAAATGAGTTGGGTGTGCGTAGTTTCTCACTGCCCTGTTCAAAATGTTATTTATAATGAGGGCAGCCTACACATCCAGAGAAAGGCATGCATTCTCTCTATGACATCACAATCCTTTGAAGGAGGGGGAGGGGCTGTTATTTTGCCGCACACTGGGTATGCACTAGTGGAAAAGTAAATAACTCTAATATTTTATTTTTCTGCACATGCTAGAATTCTGAAAACCAGGCATCATTTGTTTCATTTTAATAGATTTGTCCTTAGATATTAGATCATTTTCAGATGTTTTCCTGTATGCCTCTTTAAACAAGTTCAGATATTACAGGGTGTTATGTAGGCCATGAAACAATTGGTAAACCTGGGTAAGAAGAGTTTCATTATACATGCACAGAATCAGGAATTATAAAACAATTTCAGTTTCGATCTGAAAGCCCACTGTTCACTACATGTAATACAATCTTCCTGCGGAATAGTTCCTTCCAAAATGATGGTATCTTTTCAAAATCCCCCCCAATTACAACAACAACGTCACAAAATGACGTAGAAACTAGATAAAATAGCAAACCCAATCTGCTGATTCCCCCTCACGAGGTTCATTTTGAAGAT
>JAVCKS010034420.1:8229-23009 GCA_032273685.1 Pteraster tesselatus
TTAACCAGTCCCTTCTCTAGTCCACAGAGTTAACCAGTCCCTTCTCTAGTCCACAGAGTTAACCAGTCCCTTCTCTAAACACTGTCTAAAATAAACACACTACGAGAGCCTCCGGTTGCAAATCACACTCTCTTGTGAAATGAAATATTGACGTGGAACCCTCCACATGTACATGTATATGGGTGTATATTGATCCTCTACTCTGCATTTTACATATTCAAGTTTGGGTAGGTGCTGTTTATTACGTACAGTAGTACGTACAACATGGCTGCCACCCAAGCTGTACACATTACAGGTACTAAAAAGAGTTTTCTCGTTGCAAATATATTTTTCAGGGTCGCGTGACAGAAACTTGTTTCCTTGTGGGGAATCCTATGGGAGCTAGTTAGATATTTCTATGTATTGTTCTTGTTCGTTTCTAGTTACATGTTTATTTTTTCTTATTATTTGTATTAGTGTATTATTGTTAATGGATTTATCCCAGAAAATGAAATAAATCAAACAATACTAACAATATACATGTAAAACTGATCAAACAATAAGTTAATTAAATAGCTGCAGCATTTCAACAATTAGGTACATGTAGCTGCAGACCCACAGACCCGTAACCACAAATGTCTACAATTGCTTAGCGTGTGATGTGTGGAAGCAGTTATACTGTAATTGCTTAGCGTGTGATAGCAGTTATACTGTAATTGCTATTGACTCATGAGACTGTTGAACAAAAAGCATTCACGTTTGAAGATTACTGAGATTTTCCATTTTCGAGCAACAGGAAGGAATGCTTTGTATTTTCCACACTTTTTATGAAGGAAACCGAAATAAATTAACACGTGAGTCTCAAACTCCCAAATGTTTGTTTTTAATTATAAGAATTCACCATCTCCAGCCCTCAGCCTCTCAAGTCCAAACATCCTCAGCAATGCTAATAGCTGGAGGAGATTGCACTGCGTAATCTCTTGGATAAATTCATGCACACGTGTTTAATATTGTCACGTACGAACATGTCAAGTGGAATCAAATACTAGATTAATTTTTTAACTGCTGCTAAATACACAGCTTCATTGAATGCATGTACAGTTATGAATTTAAATTTATTTCATGCATAATGTTACATTTTGTTTCTGTGTTGTGGCATATTTCAAGCTGAAGCCTGCCTAGTTGCTTATTGTCTAGGTGCCCTCTAGTCATTTTTTTTGGTGACCCTGGTCACTGCCCCCTGTGCCCCTAGTCATTGTCTTAGTGTCTTAAGTACATATAACTACAACAATAGTGAACACAACTATACAATGAACATTATATAATCGCCTGACGAATGTTTCGGAAGACATACGATAAGTTTAGTATTATTGTTTATTATTATTATCACTACAATGAATAACATTTACCATTATGTTAATTAAATACTTCCTATCTCCTATGAGGAACTATCAATCGTTTGGGAGAACTATCAAATAGTTCTCCCAAACTATTGTCCAGTAACAATGGGTTATGCCTCTCTTCCACTGTTAGTTTCTCATACTGAGATGCAGTATTGTCTCCTAGCAATAGATTGTGCCTTATTTCCTATGCTAAATGACCCACACTTACCCAATTTCAGTGAAGGATCCTTCAGGAGCATCCAAGACGTTTCCAAGTTCTTCAACAAGCATCTGAGCTTCCTTCAAGCTTATTCTGTTGGCCAACAAGACAGACAAATATTGACTGGTGATGATATATTGCTGCTAAGAAGTGATCTATTCTGGCCCAATGTCATGGCTATAGTACCATCACTATTATCTGCTGATAGGGTTAGCACTAAATAGCTGCGCTAATTAAAAAGAACCAATGCATAGTAGACCAAAGGGTCCACTGATAGTAAATCACATACTATTATACATACTCCAAAAAGACTAAGATATACCGAACCATGTTTGATTCTATATTCCGGTCTTTATTCAGAACATCATCAGGATTCCTGATCATGTTCTAAATAAAGAACCTAATATAGAATCAAAACATTGGTTCTCTTAGTCTTTTTGGTATGTATGTATAATATTACAGTAGACATTACATACCAATAGAATAAAGTGTTGCCATGTTACACATGCAGCAACCTCTACCCTTATTCAGCTCCCAAAAAAATGAATATTAAACAGTTACTGTAACAAATGTAGCATAGTAATTAATTAATTTGTTTGTATCTCTCAAGAGAAGGCAGAAGGTACATGTAGTTGATACGATTATATCCTACCATAAAGATCTGTATCATATCCTTCAGGAGAAGGTACAATGTAGTCTATACAGTTACGTCCTACCACATGGGTCTGTATCATAGCCACAGGTTTAGTAAGTTACAGATTTAGAGCATCAGTACATATCTTCTTGCCAGTTAGGAAAAATACAAGCACTTGATTTAAAAACTGCACAAAAAATAACAAATCAAGTGGACTAGGTAACCCCAAGCTGAATCAATAACACAGGCTCCAAAGCTACTAGCTCAATCGATATAGAGGCACGGGTAACATGATACATGAGGCAGCGGGAAGAGGAGGAGGAGGCCCTCTTGTGACAATATAGAAACAATTTCCTTTACTAAGAAGGGAGCATGAAAGAGCACAATGTTAGTTTTCAGTACATGACTAGTTAAAGTCAACTCCAAAGGTGTAATAATGTTTAGATGTTAAGCTACTTAAGATGATGAATCTATATATTTTTATTGGTTTGACATTTTCACATCAGTTTGGAAACTGGTTTCCAACAACATCAAAATATAACTTTCAGCTATACCAATGCTTTAATTTTATGTATCATATTAAGATGAGTCTCTTACATGTGAACTTGACAACAAACACTGTGTACACATTTTTATCAACTGCAATTTTTTCCCTTTTGACAAGTTTAACCAATTGGTGCCAAACAGCACCACAATCGCTGATGTTTATGATGCATGTACTAGTACAGTTTCTTCAACAGTTACTTCAAAATTTGTATGTGTATTTGTTTCTACAGAGAAGTCATGAAAGTGTTGTTCATATTGTTGGGCCCTTAAACTTGTCACTTTTTGTTGTTTGTAGATAGGTGAACGTTTGGTGACAATAGAGTAATGTTCTAATCTAATACAAGTGCATGCACATATCAACTTTACACCACAACTGTAATACAGTATGATAAACATGGAACCCTAAACAAACACATGTATATGTAGCTCTGAATTGTAAAGCTGGAACAACCAACAATCACAGCTGCTTTTCTTAGTACAAATTTTAGACAAAACAGATAAACACTCAAGGATTGGAGTGTCTGCTACTGTCGGGATTGTGGAAAAGCCAGAGGGGACCTTACAGTCTCAACTGACCCAAGGGACAAGCCCTAGTTTGCCGAAGACACTGTCAACAGCTGACAGCTTTAGCCGGACAGCCACTCCATAGTCGATTTTAAACCCGAGATGAATACAAATCTATAGGGGAGGCTTAGAAAGTGAGTCAAACAAAGGTCAAGAGAGGGGAGGCTATAAGCCAGAGAGATTTAAAATGCACTCGACAAGAACAAGTCATGCTCCTTAAACTGCATCTTAAATCTTATAATGAATTGTTAAAAGGAATAGTTGAAAACCACAATACATTAGCTATTCTGTGAATGCCAGCTTTAACAAGAATAATGTACATGGGTGTCTTTATGTATGGGTTTGTTTTAGGATTATAGGCCCTGTAGTGCAAAAGTAAGACTGGTTTGCGAAAACAATTGTGTTAAAGTTGGAGTATGCTTCAAACCCATGTACTTGTGTATAGATGCACAGGTTCGTAATCGATTGTGTGCATGGCATACATAGCATTAGCATGAGTGGTTGCGTTTCAAGAAACAGTTCCATCATATATATATATACAGTATAGTGTACTTAGATTGCTAAGCTACATGTACTGCCAACAGAGGGGGTACTAACTACTAATGGTTGGAAGAAGTTTTAGAATAGATTCTGTAGTGTAATGAGTTATCCAATACCCAAACAAATTCTTGAATAATATAATTCATAAACCCACTGACAGCTCATCTGTACAATTATGCTGTGTATACATGTTTTAGGCCAAGAAGTCAGTGACCAGTTGACTGATCTATCGTGATTTCAGCATCCTTTAGGGTCTGTGGACGTCTATATTGTCTTAGACATACAAGTAGATTCCCAGTAGCTCCCACTCCAAGTGGCCATTGTGATTCAGTCTTCTTATGGACAAAATCTCAACCCAAATAATTATTTTTGGGGGGATTTTTGAAATACACAAAAATTGATGTTTACCCTGATTGCAAAGCTATGAAGACGTAGCCACTTGCACCAAAAGTCGTCAGCTTGGTTGTGGCTTGGATGGAGACAGGGTCAGTTTGTTTATTGGCTGCAAGTTCCTGAGTTACCATGGCTGCAGGATCTACGGGGACAAACACACAAAGAAAAGGTTACTTATAAAATATCAATCAGCTGTGAGTGGCTTGCCATACATAACAATTATTCCCCAAGCATTCTAAGAGAACATTGTGAACTCTATATCTCAAAACATGCACTGCTCACTACAAAATCCCTCAACCTTAAAAAAAAACCAGTACTTTACCCTGGAAAGATCTCTCATCACAAATCTGATTAGTTTTCACTGAGTATTAAAGAGAACATTGTGAACTCCATATCTCAAAACATGTACTACTCACTACAAAATCCCTCAACCTTAAAAAAAACTTAGAAGCCTACAGAGGGATCTCTCTCGGTTTAAAGTCACACCCTTCATCTGGAGTGAAGGTTTAGGATATATGGTCTACTTTATCTGAAATTAAAGTGGGTACAGGGACCAGACTACCACCAAATAAACAAAGCAGAAGGTACAGATGTCAATAGTCTCTTGATGTTTGTGAACATACATGTTGCTACTGTTTTATCTGCACATTTAACATGCAACGGGGAGATGATTTGGCACACAGGTATGTAGTGCCACTTCCACTCGCCTTCACCACTGTAGGTTCCAGGTTAGAATCCTGATGGTGCCAACGTATGAACTGGGTTTGTTGTCCCTACTTCCCTTGTAAGCTCAGAAAACAGGCCCATGATGTGCACATTACATCCCCAATTAAAGCCAGTCAAAACCAACAACACAGACGGTACACCCTTCACTAAGGGCCATCTCAACATTCTAGTTGTTTTCTACGCTTTCGTTTATTAACTATGTGTAGTTTTGAATAACTCAGCTATATGGACTCCATAGTGAAACCAACACCAAGTTATATACCATTGCATGCAAGTACCACTACCATTAGAGATATATGAACTTACACGCATCTATAATAAGATCCTGCAATCATTACAGTGTTAGTACACAGAAAGATAGAGTAAAATGTTATTAAGATAAATTAGGATACATAGGGATAAAAACAGGATCTATAACAGCCCTTTACTGGCACTGGTTAAATCGGAAATTTGTTAAATTATGGTTGTCAACAAGATTTTATAACAAAATCCTAAATGCAATAGAGTGCAAATGTGTGAGAAAGTGAGGTAATATATGCTTTCTCACACAAATGAAAACCCTATCCACGTCTGCAAATGTCACCAAGAGAATTTTCCCAATTCTGGTGAGAGAATTTTCTCCCGTCCAAATTAAGTTTTTGTTTGTTCGCTGTAGAGTCAAGACAGTAATTTGATTTCACCAGCAGCTTGAGTAAACATCTTTGCCACTGCCACAGGAAGAATATCTTACATTTGTACTTGGTGAGTAAATACCACGACTTGTATGGCAGTGTAGAATCTGATTGGTGACTACATTTCAAGTGAATATATTTTGCGTTCCAACTGTATCTACAGTATGTATGTGACCTTCTCCTTGGAATAAATCTAAATGCATCCGTGCAACTTTGCTGGTGATAACTAGAATACCAAGCTGCCATCATTAATTGTTTACATGTCTTGTGTGACTTTACAGCTCTAAATATGTAGACATGTTCTTGAACAGTTTAAAAAACAACTCTAAAACAACTTCCTAAAATTTCACTTCCCAATTCTGTGCGAGTCACCTTGGGTAAAGGATTAGTAGAGGATTCATAAAGGAATTAGTACAGGACTCGTAAATGAAATTAGTAACAAGTTTGTACATGACTTACAGTACTAAGTAAAGGATTTGTAATGTATTCACAAAGAATTTGTTAAGGATTTACAAAGGAAGTGGTAAACCACACTGTTCATGTACTGAGTGACTTAGAATTCAGATCTCCTTGTGTTTTTGAGGTAGGAATAATGAAGCATTCCTTTCAAGGTAGGACTCTGAATATATCCAGTGTTTCAAAGTCTGAGAACTTTAATATTTGCACTCAGATTTTAAACTCCCACAAATGTACGTCATTTATTTATTTATAATTTGTATTTCGTTATTTAATTTTTGTCTATTTATATAGTTTTATTTAGAGATGTGTTGTTTTGATTTCAGTCCTATACAAAATGAATAAATGCTGCCAGACAATAATTTATTTCGACACAAGAATCCAAAGGCAAAAGCCTACAAAGTGATACGACATTCTGAAGCTGTGAAAGCAGACTAAAATCAGAAAGTATGTTTTTAAAGGGATGATATTAACGTTAACAATTACGGCGTACCTTTTCTTTAAACAAACCTTTTTTGTCAGATAAGGTATACATACCTTTAGTAGAGTGTAGGTTAATTATTTATATGCAAATGTTCATCCTATTTGACACTTTACTAACTAATCTGTTGTTACCACATATCTGCCCGAGTGATAACATTCCGCTAAACACTGTCCCTTATTGTTTAAAGCAATACGTCCTTGTCTACGGGCTATATGGGTAACAAAGTCCAAATTACATCAGCAGTGTGTTCTTGCATCTTTTCCTGTATTTTTCCTTAAGCCTGTGCTGTGCCAAGAAGAGCTGTCATTGAATAAACTGCAAAGCTGTTTGATCGCTAAGCACATATCTAAAACCACCTCGGAGTATATAATGAGTAAGCCAGTCACACAATGAGTAAGCAGTCACACAATGAGTTAAGTAATCAGCTGGATTTCAAGTTGTTCAAAGACCTGAGAAAGCACATTCATTGGCCAGCAGATCTAATTTACTCACCACACAGCACACAACCCAACCCCACCCTTGATGCAGCTCGCAAAGTGAGAAATATCACGAATACACAGACAAACTAAAGGCTAGCAAGGCCGCTTGCTTAGTACATTGTAGAATAGGCTACGAATCTTGGCAACGTCAACCCAAATGCACGGTGTATCCCACAAACCTGACCATGACTAGAGCCATACTAGTCAGAGACTCGACAGGTTTTAACAAGAATCCTAATACAAGGTGTGTTCTGCAACCATACCCGTATTGATGC
Source organism: Pteraster tesselatus (assembly GCA_032273685.1). Taxonomy (NCBI): domain Eukaryota; kingdom Metazoa; phylum Echinodermata; class Asteroidea; order Velatida; family Pterasteridae; genus Pteraster; species Pteraster tesselatus. The sequence continues at coordinate 15,579 of JAVCKS010034420.1, forward strand.
ACGCCATGCCAAACCTCAAAGAACATCACGTATTACAGGTATTTTGGCAGCATTTTAAAGCTTTAAACCTGACAAAAAAATACACTAAAATCTTACATACCTTCATCTTTTTTAGAAAGATTGATGTCCAGTTTGATTCCTGACTCTTTAGATTGGATGATAGGTTCAACGTACTCTTTGCCAGGATGACCTACTGGTCGACCTATAGGGGCACATAGTAAGTAGATTCAAATCATTCAATTTCAAGAAGTTTGTTCAATTATTAACAACATGTTCGAGGCTGATGAACCCTTTTCACTACCAAATGTTGTAAGAATAAGGATAGCAAGAAACCAGATATTTGTATATGATGCAAGCAATATTGACTTATATTGACTTGGCTGCCATTACTGGTATTAAACATGTTAATCAAGCATTAAATAAAACTTTTCACGCAGGCATGCGGGCTGCATTGCAACAACAGCTGGCCAGGTCTGACCGGGGAAACAGCCAATGACTATAAATGAACTAACAAACTATCGTCTTAATGAACTCGTCTTAAGGAATCCATCCTAATGAACTCATCCTAATGAATTCATCTTAGAAAATTCATCTCAAGGAATTCATCTTTACAAACTCACCTCTACTGATGGTCTGACTCTCCTCTCCACTCCCAACATTGCCTCTATATTTCTTCTGCCCTCCGCCATTCTCGTCATCATTGTACATCTTAAGGAACTCATTAATAATGGTATTCTTCTCATCGTCAGTCAGAGATTCCCACAGGTTGACATTTAGGTTGTCAAGTATCAGGTTACCAAGGTCTAACTCTAAAAATGAGGAATTTTAGCAAAGGTAAAACATTTCAAGTATTATCTAAGAGAATAGTTCGCCTTAATTACTATTGCATGTACCAATCAAGAGAAGTTTAGAATTGTTTATCCTCACGTTAGAATGCTCTATCGTTGTAAACCATGTTTCAGAGAGAAAGTTTTTCAAAAGAGTGCCCCTTTATAAAAACCTTTAATTTAAACAATAAATACTGTAAAAATATTTTCCTCAAAATAAGTAGAGGTTTCTTTACCTTCTCCATAGAGCTCTTCATTCGTTAATGGTTCTACAACCTCAGGCTCAGCCACGACAACCTCAGGCTCAGGCACGACAACCTCAGGCTCAGTTAAGACAACCTCAGGCTCAGTCAAGACAACTTCAGGCTCAGCCACAGCAACCTCAGGCTCAGCCTCGACAACATCAGGCTCAGCCACGACAACCTCAGGCTCAGCCACGACAACCTCAGGCTCAGCCACGCCTTCCACACTATTACCATCAGTTTCTGCTGCCCCATCCCATTCTTGAAGAAATGAGTCCAGTGTGTAGGCCCCGGGCTCTTCAGGGAGGGTCACCCAACGATCTTTGTTCTCCGAATACACAAGCTTTAAAGAACAACATAAAAGACCGCTACATGTAGGTCAACAATCAACAATATAATATACAGATTGACTATTTAGGGCTCAACAGCTGATATCCCCTTATTATTTGTAATATTTACTAATAATATCAATCTCAAATTGTTTGGGGGTTATTCAAAGATAAACACCAGTCCAGAGAAAGTCTGCACCACGCCTTAATGCACTGAATATGGGTTTGCACTAGTTGTCTCACCTGTAGATAGTCTTTTAGCTGTTGAAGTTTGTGCAATTCCTTCCAATCCCCTTTGCCGTAATCTTGCCCATTGTTTAACCCTTCCTGGCCATCCAACTTCCATGTTTCCGCACCACTGTACAAGGCCAGCAGTGACAGATACTTCTGATAGTACAGATTGTACAGTTGACGCAGATTCTCCCGTTCTTCTGTTTGTAGGCGCTCTAAGACATCCCGGTACCTTTGTTGCAACTCCTGGCTGTATTCAATCACTTCTGGGTCATCCTCAAGGTCGTAGCCCTCGATGAGATCAAGGTAGGCAGTGTAGCGTTCCTGATACTCATTGATGGTAGCTTGGTAAACCTCTGCGAGCTCGTCAACATTAGCCCAAGCTTCTTCCTCTGGCGTAGTTACCGAGGGTTGTTCTTGGGGTCGGGGGTCAAGATTGGTGCTCAGTTTATAGGGATTGAGCACTTCGTAAAGAGAATCCTGTTTGTGAGGAAAAAACACCACTGTATTATGAACATTTCTTTATGTTGTAATCTTTGTTTCTAACTTTGCGAGGGTAGATTTTCAGTGAGAATAAATTGTTAAACTTTTGGATGCAGATCTTTATCAGCAATAATACATAATCTCTTGTTCCACAAGTAATCTTTCCACTAAACTATTTCTGCATACATGTACATGTATATGTAGGTATCCTGGTGTCCTACCAATAAATCAAACTTGAAACTAAAATGCATAAACCTATCTGATGTAGGAGACCACACCAAAACACTATATTAATCGATTTTCTGGGTTTAAAGAAAATATCAAGCTACACTGAATTCTAAATCATACAAGAGTAGTGTAAGGCCCAACATTTAGTGGCGATTGTTGTTGGTTTTTCTTTTAGTGGATTTTTAGTTTATCACGTTTGGAAACCCAACCACGTACTTGAAGTAGAATTTAATACCAAAAGGTCACCCATTCAGGTATAATTATATGGGTTATGTGGGGTGGTTGACTGGAAGTACTAATTACAATGTACATGTACGCTGTCCAAAGAGTGTAAACATCAATTAGGAAGTCAATGTTTGCAAGTACGGTACCAAATGTCAATTTGATGGAGAAACATTTGCTAATGACACCAAACAAGCCAGTAGAAATTGCCATATATTATTAAAAATATAATATAATTCATTGTAATAATGTTAAACAAATGACTAGAACGCCCTCCCCCCTCATAAAACAAAAAGTTTCTAAAAGTCACCTTATGGGAAAATATTATTAACCATACACATGACACAATGAACAAAATCAAAATATTTTAATGAGAGTTGCTATGGTAGCAGTATGAAAATGCAGTGATTTGAGTAATGCAATACATATATTATACGTGCGTTACAGATACCCACACCTACATGAGGCCTTGAAAGTGCATTTATATGTACAGCTACATGTATTGCTTTATCTTATTAATAATGTATTGCCTATTAGGCCTTACTAATTAAAATTATTTTAAAACATAAATCAGCATTATTTCTGCACATTTGCTTTCTTGAAACAACTTTGGCTATACTTTGTATCAAAATTCATGCAGTCAAGACAACAAATATTTACATTCGCGTTGTGTATTTGGGGTTAATTTCGGTCTCATCAAATCACGGGCAGATTCATTTACATTTAAAACAAATTTACGTAATGTGTGTGCAAAAAACAGAAAGTCATCATCAACATAATAACATTGTAAATTATGGGGCAGATTAATTATGGTATTATTATTCATTTTTACAATTGCAAATATGTAATCAAATGTATACCGGTATACTATACTTCCACTTATTTTGTTTCTTTTGTGTATAACTACTCCAATAGATTCTGCCAGATCTGGTGATTAGTGGTGTCCACACGGGGGTTTTAAACTACTTTTAGAGCTAAATCAAATTTTGAATAAAACCGGAAACTTAACCAATTTGAAAAATTGGGCCATGTCTCCTGAGTAGTAACGTAAATTAGTATTAGTATGCGAGGGTTGTGCTAAAATGGGATGCAAACACACAGACAATGCAAGATATGTACAAAAGTTGTCCAATCAGGTTGAACCATTAGTTGAACTATTTCGCTGTAGTCAGGAACATCTGCTGCAGTAGTAACTAATCCAGCAGGTTTCCGGTCTTTGTTTCAATATATTAGACTGTTGTTGTTAGGACCTCACCTGAGCAAATGTGTCCTCCCAAGCAAAGCCGCGATCAAGAAGAAACTGTATGGTGTCTTTCAACCGTTTTAGACCCGTTGAATCCAGATCATAGGAAGGTGATGAGTTGATATTACGAGAAGTGCAGGTCCCAAACAACTTATCTATATTCAAACACAAATTTTGGGTAATCATTGCTACATTTTGCAAATCCTACAGAATCTCACACTAATTAAAAATGTTACAGCATTCCTTCCCGTAAAAAAAAAAAACATTTATGCACTGCGCATTTCTTTAAAGGTTCCAAGCGATCAACCATGTACTTCCGTTGGGAAAAAATCAGAAAGCGCTCTGTATGTGCATGGCATAGAGTATAGCGCTGGCTACGCTGCCAGGGTTATTTGGAAACATTCTTGGGGTGTCCACTAAGTATATTGCTGCCATGTAGTTGCCTGGAAACTACAAAATTAGTACAGTAAGTCGTTTTTTCATGGGGCCTTCACTGTTATCCTATTGGTTCCCCAACTGTAATACATGTATGGTATTTTAAGCACCGTAAATGTATGTGTTTTACCTTCTGCACATATTTCTTCTTCCCCACAAACTGGACTGAAACGACATCCTGTAAACAGATCACACAAAGAGCAATTGACAAATGATGCACCACAGACCTACATTTTTGTGGGAATATTGATAATAAGCTGCAGGAACTTTCTTACAAATTTATAAACAAAATGAGTCCAAAGTCACTAAGGCATTAACATTATTTCAAAAACGATTTTTAATCTTACACTATAATATTAACACTCCCTATTAAGTACAATAGAAGTACCATCGAAAGCCAAAATCAGTTCCTTCAAATACATGTATGCATAAAAATCAAGTACCGATACTGGTATGGTGTGATCACATAATAACTGTTGGAATGCCATATTTAAAGATACAAGTTGCAACAACTTGACAGTCACTTTATGTCCATTAATATTAATGAATGATATACACATGTACATGAACCCAGGTACATAAATGCACTAAATAAAACTTGCTGCTAAATAATAAGCAACTCTGTCATTACACTGTGTACTAACATATTTGACATGTGCATGTACACAAAATCAATTAAACACAAGGTCTTCTTAAATTAATCTCAACATATTACTTGTGTGACTAGTGTGTGCAAGCTGATACATGGTAACTGTGCATATTGCCAGACACTTATTTCTTGAATAAAAATACAGTTCAAAACTGAACACCTACTACAAATCATTAGAGAATTTAGAAAATAAGAAATTTGTAAATTACACCCAGATTTCAAACAGGTAACATGTACATGTAATTTGTCATTGTATAATTTTATCTTTTTAACCCATTGTGACTACAACTGACATTTACTACTGGTCATGTACATGTACATGTACATGTACATGTATATGTATACATGCATGTATACGTGTACTAATAGGAAGTATTATTTAATCCAGTTGTGTACATTATCTAAGTTGTTAACATTATGTTCATAATATTGTTTGTAATTTGCATTTTATAAAAATAATGATTTTTCATCAGCCTTTTTCAAATAAATAAAATTTAAATTAAACTTAAATTCATTTGGTACAATATCAGCATACATGTACGTGACACAGCATCAAACAACTTCTCTCAAAGATCACGAGAGATGAAAGTGAGTGTAAAAATGAATAACAACAATGTACACATATGCGAAATACCGGTAGTGTCCTTTCATTAAAACGCCCACACCTAACGCCTACACATCTTGCTGCTTTTATTGTGTCCACTCGATCACTGATCATCACGCATACAGTGCATACAAGTATGCATGTACTAAGGTCATCTATATTGTACTGCACTAACAACAACATGTAAGTAGTCTTTGTACCAGAGCGCGCGATGGAACAATGCAATCACACAAGTACTGTATATCTAAATTTTTCACATTGAGAATTTGTGATGACGGTGGTGATGACGCCATCGAAACACTTGAGTGAAGTTAATTGTATTTAATATTGTTTTCCACATAAATTATGCTAAGTTACAAACTGATAAACAATTGATGTACATGTACATGTACACTCTACATTGTATAGGCACTAGAATCCATACTAAAGATCATCTAAAGATGCTCCAACAGATTGTAGGGAATTAAGGTTGATTCTTGTAAACGCTCGGGGCTATGTACTGTACATGTACATAGGGAATGTATAGCCACAGACAATTCAAATTGTGAACTCACATTGTGCAACAAAATTTACTGAGTAGGCCTACTTCAGTACATCCAAATTTACATGTATGTCATGTAAATGTCTCCTAATTTATGTTAATATCTCCAAAGTTGGATCAATTTCTACATCTAACCCCAAAGATGCACAATTTTCCCCAGCTCTGAAAGTAATTTACATAGCCACAGTGCACTTAATGAAATTGTACAGGATCATCTTGCACACATGTAGTACATGTAGTATCTCTTGAGAATTTGATGAGTACTGGTACATGTATTGTAGCATTGCAGGCAGTACGTAGAATAGATGCAGTTACAAAGCAAAAATACATCAAGCCTACATGTCGTTCACACTAGACATAATTTGGTGAAATTAAACTGGGGCATGATTTGTGACGGTGGAGGAATTGCTCATACAGTATGTAAAATACAATAATAGCCAGCTGGATATAAGATTAATACCTTTCTAATTCATAAACAGCTGTTGGATTCTTGATTATAATCTATGTACACTGTACACTTATTACGATGCCATGGTAACCGTGAATATTTAATTTCCTACAAACAAGATTAAATCCTAATTGTACATTATGTAGATGAATTGTACAAAGCATGTTATATTATATACACCATTAAACTTATAGACTAATAGTCTATAATTAATATTGCTGATTAGTTAGAATAATACACTGTACATGTAAATTTATTTGGAACTTTGTAAATGGCCTGAATACTGTCAGAATATGCTGACTAAAAAGAAATGCACAGCAAAGCATGCTGCACTCTTACGATATGCCCACGTACACGTATGGTGATCACACTGAGATTCTTTATCATCTGAGGTTCAATACCATCTAAGGTTTGTTATCATCTATGATTCAAGGTTATCACCTTAGGTCCATTGCCCTCTAAAGTTTAAGATTTCATCTTTAGTAGCTATCCTCCTATGAAACATACATGTACTTACATGTAATCAAACCCACTAAGCCAATGGCTACTGTCACTAGATATTTTGCCAAAATGTTCCAAACTTTCATTTTGACAGTGATCTTTCCCTTAAAAACCCTTTGAACATTTTCCAATGTTTGAACAACATGACATCACATGTTCAACTAGTTGGTAAAATCAAATCAGATGATGGAAGAGTAGACAGAGTACTAATACAACATGAGCCCCACAACCTGGTAGTAGCCACAAGGTAAATTGTTGTGGAACATACGCATGACGACTGTTATTACACATACAACGTGTCAATCAGGGAAAACAACTGGAGATATCGTTTGGGAACATTTTCCCATATTCCATTCCAAATTTTTGAAATGTGTACATAAATGTAGCCTACTCAGCTGTACTAGGATAAGGTGGTAACTACCGGTTTCCCTTCATTTATTTTCCTCAA
>JAVCKS010034443.1:0-11876 GCA_032273685.1 Pteraster tesselatus
AATTAGTTACCATTTTAACATTATTTCTTATCATATTATGAATTTTTAAAGCCAGACAGGAGTTTCCCTTTAAGTACGGTTTTGTGCTTACAGGGCTAGGGGGCTGTCATGCACAAATCCCATGGCTCAAAACGCCCGTAAGCACAAAACGTGTGCTTAAGCAGCGCTATGAAATTGGGCCCAGGGCATTGGTGCGGAAGTGCAAAACACACACAGCAACACTTTGACACGGCCTGGGGGCGCGTAAGCATGACCATAATGGCTAGCTAGCTATGCCTGGAAACTAAACACGAATTGACAGAAGGCTGTTAATGATCACGACACTAAAAGGGGAAAACCGTTAACAATTGATAAATTAAACAGATGTATCCACAATAGTATGGCTCAATTTAAATTTTTAAACTTGCAGAAAAATAATTACAAACGTACATGCCTTAAGGGGGAACTATAACTGTTATAACATGAAATTCTGAAAACCTGAAAACACATGATAAAAATCACGTTCTCAGTTTTAACACATCTTTATTGTGGCTTACCACCATTTGCAATTACAGGTATGAGTTGACATTTATTTATATCTAAACCGCCCTTGGTCGTCGTTATGCGCATGCATCGTGTTTTTGCATAAATTTGGTTTGGTAATGTCCAAAGGTCACATAATTCAAAGAATTTGACATTCAACCTCATTCCTAATTAACTGGCGGCCGCCACTCAAAAAAAAGAAAAACGGTGTCACAAAAAAGAAAAACGGTGTCACAAAAAATAAAAACGTCGTCACACAAAAATAAACCCGTGGCACCAACGGGCTTCCGTATCTTTTAGTTCGCTTCGAACCCAATCTTCTTGACAATAGCAGAAGTAAAATACCTTCCTCGTGCTTTCTACTCAGACGGTGCGCCATTTTTTTCAGGGGTCAGAGGGCAGGCAATTAACGGTTTCCGTTTCCGCGTTAGTGTGTAAATGGGCCTCAACTGAGGAAACCCACGCGGTTAGGCAGAGACCGAAAACTCAGTTTAAATGTAATTGGCACCAGCGTGGCTTGAACTCGGGACCTGCAAGGGTGAACACGAGGAAAGTAACCACTGTCTACCTAACCCCGCAGATTCACAGGGGTGCACAGCCTGCTGTGATAGCAATCGGTATTTAGACGTGTACAATTTGGCAAAATAAAGTTACTTTGATCAGGTATAACGTTTTGTCATTTTTCACTGGACCACTCCCTCCTTTGCTCATCTCTTATTCAGTGAAAATAAAGTTAGGAAACGAGCAGAATTCACATAAGTGCTATGCTAAGCTTCAGTATTATTATTATCCATAATATTTGTCCCGTTTAGGTACAATAATTATATTACAGGTATCCAAACATGGAGAAGGCTAAAGAGCTGCAGATGTGGTCAGTTTCCAGATGAAAGTCTTGAGGAAAGTAGGAACTGCCAGAAAACTCAACAATTAGATATTAGAGACAAGTTGAATTTTTTGGAGACGTAGTGAGAGAAGAAGGTTCTGAGATGTTAACAACCACGGTGCAGGACGCATCATAATTTATTTAAATTAAAAAAACTGCGGAATTAGTGAAAACAGCAAGAGACAGGGATCGTAGAGAGTCACCGTGCTCGGATTAACTCGCACAGAATCACGGCGCACTGAGCACGCGGGCTGAATAATAGAAATTTCACAAAGTTGCCGGAAATGCCAATTTTTCACCCAAGCAATACACGTGGTTGTATCATGACGGTAGAGAAGCATTACATGACTATGTTCGTGTATTAACGGTCTTGAAAGACTCCGGTGCTTGTTGGACCTAGCAATTTCGGTGATTTATAAAAATTGTATTTAATTAAAAATGAAAACAGATGGCTGCGTATTATAGCACTGCAATGTGCAATATATACAGTATGTACAAAACAGACAGCACTGGACTGTTTGTGCATATTTTTATGTTTATTTTTGCTGTATATTTTTATTTCCTCGTTTCGAATCCTGATTTGCCAGGTTCATGCTGTTACATGGTATAGAACCAGCGTCGTTTGATTGCGTCTACTGGTTACATTTTGGCTCGTGTTTGCTCGTCGTTGTGCTTCGGTTTTTCTTATCTGGAAAAGAAAAGATTCATGGAAGATTAAGGTGAAGTATGTTATTTGATAATGTCTTATTATACTGTTCGTATGCTTCAATTGAAGCCTGGCTAGTTGACGCAGTTTTTAACCACCACTATTATACGGTCTTGCGTCGTGGGCTCATACTAACCTGGTTACGCACCACCACAAGATCGTAACGCTGATACAATGTTGCTACGCCCACCACAATGCAGGGGTGTATCGCGCGTGATAGGAAGAAGTTACGGTTTGAGTGGTGGGAGGAAAGCCCCATAATTGGGGAAAGCCCAGGCAGGTTAGGCACACACAAGCAAGGTTTGAACCCGGGAACTACAAAGGTGAAGGCGAGGAACCACTGCGCCACCAGTAACCCCCACAATTATAGCTAATAACAACCTGCCATGACCAGGATTTTGCAGATAGCGTATAATAGTGGCAAGCACGAGAGGTTTAGAATAAACGAGTGGTTTTTTTAAAGTTCGTTGCCAGGCAGCGCGCTTAATTTTATCTTTCGGTTGAGAGGTTTTGAAATTGTAAGTTTTGGATCTGAAACAATCAAATTTATTATTTCTGGCTGAGTGAAGGAAGTGATGGTGTTAAAACGGTGTGTATTTTTGGCAAATGTTCTCGACATAGTTGCTCGCAGCTTAATTATATTCGTCTGTGCATGGATTCGGTTAGCCAGCAAAACGGGTAAGTCACGTGCTTTCCCGTAACATAATATTCTGGGCAAACTGACGTGACTATATTCTGTTGATTATAACACGATAAATATTCAATTTCAGTACTTGAGTGTAAAGATATTTGTTGAATCTTAATTCTATATAGACGCTCTTTCCAACGATATAGAAATTATTAAAATCTGTGTTGTTAACAAAATTATTGCCATACTGCGGCAACATTCCGTGCTATTTAATTTGTTTAGATTTCCTAAGTCTATGGGTAGATACCGGTCCTGCCCTCTATAATTGTTAGACCGTCTTAGCAAATGACTTATATAATACATAATCTTTGGATGTTTTACATCCAACTAGCTTCATGTAAGAGTAATTTCCAAAACAATATGAACAAAAAAACCACAGTTTTCATAATTATTTGGAATGCTATTGTCCTCCCGGCAATTTTGTTAAAACATCCAAGGGTAACCTTCTGATGAAATATCGTCATTATGTTTAGAAATTTACGTTAATGACTTAATAATTTGATGAAGTTAGTCAAGCTTTGATGAACTTGTATGGGCCTACCCATACAAAAATGTTCTATAGAATTCTATAAAATGCTAGAGCTCTATAGAATTCTATAGAACTCTATAAAACTATATAGAGCATACCATTTTCTAGAGAGGTTAAAGAGAAAATTCTATAGAATTTGTATTCTTCTATAGATGGTTATAAAGATTCCACGAAAATGTCTAGATCCTAAGAAGTCGTATGGCATATGCGCAGCAGATTATGTAGTTACAGAGTTTTTTTCTGGTACACTGGTTTATCTATTCTATAGAGGTTTATAGAATTCTCTAGTACACTCGTTTATGCACAATTTGAAGTGCACTGGTTGTATACATGTAGTGTGACATGGTTGCATGGTGGCACACTTACTTTGGGATAGCTTGACTCAAACATTTACTTGATAAATTATTTTATTTAAATTTCATTGCACATAATATACAAATACACATTGCAAACTTGAATTAAAGGTTTCTCTTTTTAAACACCTGTCGATTAAAGCAATATATTCAAGAGTTCACTGGTAACATAACCAGTACATGAAATATCAAACTCAAAAACCATTATTTTGATACATTATTGTTGTGTACAAACTTCTTCCGGCATGAAATTATTCAAAATAGAGCTTGTGCAATACAGGTCAAGTTGAGCGTGTGCTGCAGTCGTAGTAATAAAGTTGAATCCATTATGGTGCAACAATTTTCCAAATTGTTGTACTGTCAATTCGTAGTTTGAATCATCCCGACCAGTAATTTGCATGAATTGTATAGTTAAAACAAACTGTTCTTATTTAGTTTCCTCGTTATAATTGTTCTAGTGCAATTATAGATTTTTGATACAAAATTGATACACATTAATTAAACACGTAATTCACGTTGGCAATTTTTTTTAATGTAAGTTTCCACATGAAAAAGGCCCTGTTTCATGCTCTATCGGGAATACTTTTTCCATTAAAGCCCTTCACAAACATTACAAAAAGGTTAATACAAAGACTTTACAAACATTTGGAGACATAGTTCAAAGCATAAAATTGTTACGTGAGGGATAAAACAGCTTGCTCAAAACCTGCAGAGAAATTCCCATCTGGGTCTGGGAAACTTTCATCAAGGCCACATGAAATACATGTTGGATGTGCGGGGAATTTGGATTTAAAGATAAGTAAAAAGAACACAGAAATAACAGTCGGTGCTTGATTTAGGAACAAAATGGCATGGCTCATGGTGCATGAAAACTATGTGGTTGTAGCACGCTGTATTTATCAGGGCAAACAACTTTCTTCAGGGAGAAGACTCAAGAAATAAGTGCCTGCCATAGTGAAGGACTAAAGTGGATCAAGTACAAGTTGTGTCCTCTGCAAGACTGGGCAGAAATGCTTGTAAGTTCTGTCCGTTCTTCTAAACAATGTTGAATTGGATTATATAGGTAGATGTATTTATACATGCTGGTACTTTCATTAGCCACATTGTGTGTTTTCACGTGTGGAACAGGTAAATGTGGTCTGATTCTAATAACGTTTCTTAATCTTGCTCAATGTTATTGGGAAGAATTGAAAAACAACCTGTTCCCCACTAGTTTCAATGTAAGCTACTTTGCTTTGAAATTCTTGCAATGAACACAACTTAAATATTCTTTATGACCTTTGATTTTGTGTCTTAGTCCACTGTGTACATGCACTAAACCAGCGTTGTGTTTTCAAAATAGACATAACATAATAGGCCTACACCGTTTCTCGCAATCACAACAATTTGCCTGGTTACAAGATAAGCATAATTTATCAAAACAATTTTGGTCTTTTTTAAGACCAATGTAACACTCAACGTCAATAAACAAAGTTTATCTCAAAAACATTATTTTTCGACCGATAAACAATGTTTATCGCCGATAAACAACGCACATGCAGCTCAGATGCGCTGGCGTACGCCGCGCACGAGCACGTACGTAATGTACGTGTGGGCGTGGCATGCAGTCATGTGATGTTTCTAAGATAACGGGTTGAGGGCGGTGTGCAACCCGTGCGTATTATTATAATGTTGTGATTTATTTGATTTGCTTTGATTTATTAAGACTCTAGTGACATTTTGCAGAGCATGAGAGTACAAAGAACATAACACTATTATTATATAAAAAGATGTAGGTGTAAATATGACAGTATGCAATGTTAAGCAGTGCATAGTTACATTTAAATATCATACAAAATATATGTACATGTAAATAATAAAACACGAGAAATCAGTTGGGTCAGTGATATACATTGTAAATTGATTATCTTCGAAACATTATACATTAGGAACAATAAAATGAAAGAAATTTTAAATTGTACCGTATTAGCTTATACAACCTTGGTTACACCCACCACATTAGCTATTTCTATTATAAGGTTGGTGTTTGTGTTTGTTTATCAGTTGTGGATCAGGTAATGTCACATAAAAGATAACCTTAAACCCACTCCACATCAAAGCGGGCATGATAAGAATTGAAATTAACAATGACATGTACAATTCCAAATTTCAAATTACACAGTTACGTTCCATAACACAATTTTATAACATTCCCTGAATAACAGGTTTATTTTACCAATGGAAGGTTTAAATCTGTAGATTGATGTTACATATGTTGTGGTCTTGGAAAATGGGGCAGATGAAGAAATGTGTGTCACTATTACATAATCCCGTGCAACCAGATGCATATAGTTTAAATCTATATCAGTTTTCTCTATCAAAGAGAGAGTTGTTGTTGTTGTTGTTCTTGTTCTTCTTCTTCTTCTTCTTTCGTATGCTTCAATTGAAGCTGGTTGACGCAGTTTTAAACCCACCACAACGGTCTGCGTCTTGGGCTTATACAACCTTGGTTACACCCACCACATGGTGCAGCGCTCGCCACATGACTGTATCAGGAAGAAGTTACGGTTTGAGTGGTGGGAGGAAAGCCCCAGAACTAGGGAAAACCCACGAGGTTAGGCAGGGACTGAAAACCCAGTTGACATGCAATTGGAATCAGCGGGGTTTGAACCCGGGACCTACAGAGGTTAAGGCGAGGAAAGTAACACTAACCCCCCGAAAGTTGTTGTTGAAAGTACTAGGCCAATTTTTGGAGTAAATATCCTTAATCTTCAATTCAATGCCTTTTCCCAAGCCAGGTTTATTTATTTTTTTAACTTCATTCTATGCATGTGAGTAGCCACAATATCGTCAATGACACCTTTAATTTTGACTATCTATTTGGACTGGAAAACATTTTTGTGATGCTTATGTTGCGATATCATCTTTCGCGTCGTTCACATTTACGTGTAGTTGAGTAGGCGACATTAGTTGGTTTGTTGTCAGATAGTCAGATTTGGTAGCACGTTACAAAGGTCTTCCAGGCCGGGGATTGCCGCGCGATCGTACGTACAACCCAACTAGTGATTGTTTTCCCAGTAACACGAATTGAGCCTCAATTAAATTATCAACTGTCTAACTTTTTGATAACCGCAAGCGCTGATACGCCGATGTGACCTATACGTCATGCCGAAAGCTCTGCCGAAAATACGAAGTACGGACTTTACTATTTAGTTTCAGTGGTCATAAAATACTGTTTCAACTTTTTGAGGACCATGATTTCCTAAACGAGCAAGTCATTTTGTAATTTAACAAGATAGATTACTCCGAAGACTAAATCAGCTACTTCTAACCTTCCGAGGTCATGCAAACCGATTCGAAGCTCGAATTGGCGACCGCGCATTATAACTGCGCATACAGCGAGTAGCGACAACTGAAGATTTGAAGGCCATTTTGTTTCCACTGAACACAGAAAACAGGTGCAAAAATATAATAGGACACATGTAATCGTCGTGCGCAGTGGACTCAAAATGGCTACATGTGCCATAACCTTTGGACCTGTATGTCGCAACACTGGTTATAAAAGGACTCTAAGTGGCCATAAAGTGGCCCTAGAACGCACTATCAAATGGACGATATACGAATACAGTATGTTTGTTAATTATGATTATTGTATGAAAGAAACCAGAATGAATGAATATTGTCTGGGTAGGATATCCTAACAGTAACACGAGACACCGGCCGGACCATGTTCACACCGGCTTGTAGCGGTACACGTCCATTCGAGCAATAATACAGGACTGCAGTGTTTCATTCACATTAGTTTGTCCTATCCAAGGAGACTAACTGGCTTGATTTCAGCGCGGTGAACAATGTGACAAAACAACCCAATCTCTATCACAAGTCGCTCACGGCTGTTTTTTTTTGCCGAAGTGGCGAATCAGCAGTTTTATTACTTTGTTTATTCGTCAATGATATGCAATTCGACACAACGTCCAGGAACAGTATTAATATAATTATGGGAGTGTTGTTGTCCTCACACCACACCAACATTCACGTTAATGACCTACTATTTGTGTTAATAATTTGATGAATTTATAACAATAGAGCATTGCAGCATTGAGCAATTGTTTAATCAATTTGTAAAGGCCCTGTATCATTCAACAACCCAAGTTTGTTTCCAGTTCAAACTCCGCGGACAGTGTACTATAGTTAGTGCCGCGCGTCCACGCTGTGGTTCTCTGGAAATATAAACAACACAATTAGGAGAAATCCAAACAAATATTAGTTGACGGATCATGATAGGCCAGTGGCCGAATAGGGGCTGGTGTTGACATAAATGTCAAATGAGATGTTTCAATGGTACAGGAAAAACAAATAGTTAAAGTCTACTACTACTATACGAGCACGGAGCCGATCACGCCGACTAAACGAACGTGCTGCAAGCCTGCGAGGCAGCCCACTTGTGAACTTTAGTTAGCAGAAAGGTCGCCGTGTCACATGCACGACGTTTTGACACCCGTACCCGTACTCAGTATAGTACTTGGCGGCATAGGCGCAGGCCTATGCCACAGCAGAACAGCGTATTCGTGTGTAAGATTTGGTGGTGGTTGATTTAAGGCTCCGGTTGTACTGAAGAGTAAGTAAACTGGAGTAGTTTAATTGTTTTAAAACGAATCAGTTATATGATATATGCAAGTTACTACTATTCTTGTTCCTTTGCAGACAACACCGGCTGTATAGGTGTGAACCATTTGGAATCACCATGACAACCGATTTCAGCGGTACATGGAAAAGTAGACGATCGGAAGGTTGGCCTGCGCTATTGAACAAACTAAACATACCAACAGGAAATCTACCGCCAAATCTGAAGATGACACACGTCATCACGCAGAACGGGAACGAGATCAACCTGAAGACGACCAACAACATCGACGAGAACATGCGGGAGACGACCATCGTGGTGGGGGAGAACTTTGTGGATCCGAGTTCCAGAATACTCAACGTCGAGTACACGACGGCGTGGAGTGCGGCTGACGGGAGGTTGGTCATGGACAGGGTGACAGGAGATGGGGGTATAACGAGAGAGATTACAAACGGCGGGGAGATGGTTGTCATGATCACGTACGGCGATACTGTTGCCAAGACTTGGTCCACCAGAGTCGACTAATTTTGGATTTATGACGGTATATAAACAGGCTGTACTGTATACGCTATGGTGATTAATACACTTGAATAGCTTGCATAATTAGCACTGTGAAACAGTGCCCCAGATTGTGTAACATTTGAAGGCTATAGTGATTCCCTTTGCAGTGATAATTATTCCGAGATGAATGTTTTATATTTTAATTATAAGTGGTAATTGACTCCAGAATATACAGCGTCCACATTATTTATTTAAAATATTTTAAAAATATTGTACACACGTAAGGTATACATCAATATATATATAATTACGGTTTACAAAATAATGTACAAAAGAGATAACAATGCTCAAGTTTATTTCTAAATTGTCGGCTCTACTTGACCTTCGTCAGGGTGAGAAGCTAATTACAGGCGTGTTTGTTTGAAGGCAGCAAACCCGATATCCATTTTTGACGACGTACTGTCTCTACGTGCTGCAGCATAAAGCCGCCCTTAGGTCGACCTATGATTTATCTACGCTGCGACGAAACCGTCGGCATCAAGCACAAAATTACTCTCTCAGCTCGCGTAAATTGAGAATACTCGTGGAACAGGCGTCATCGCGACACAGACCTGCTCGATCAGGTCACACACGGTCAATCTACGACGGTGGTTGCGTGAGGTAACACAAGTGTGATCACGTGACCTTTACATGTTGTTAACATTAATAGATATGGATCGTCAAGAAATGTTCGTGAATTTTTGTTGTATATCGTTCACGTGCATGGACTGTTCAGCAGAGGCCTCTCTATTTGAATTGAATTTGAGTTTGAATTTTGTTAAATATTCTTATAAACTAGACAAAAAATGCCACTCACAAAAGTGGGGTCTGTAGCCCTACTGGCAATAAGAAGTTATAAGAAGTTGCTATTGTCGGCATAAATCGTCGATTCAGCGCTTCAGTTATCTTCAGCGTTAGCATCCGTAGACCAATGGATTGCGCGTGTAGGGGGGTACAATCAGGTTTAACAATATAATAACTAGGTTAAGTGTGCGGGTAACAATCATGTCATATTGATCTCCTTTTATAAAGAAATGTGGATCTGAAAAGAACCGATTGTGAGAAACCTCTCTACGTTTCAAACAGCGTGCTCTGTTCGTCATCAGGAGGATGCTGTTCTGCTAATGATAATAATAATAATAAGGAAGTTATAAAGCGCAAATTGCAAAATGCCTCTGCGAGGTTCGGATCAGTGCATCGTGATAACACCGCAAACACGCCTGTTGGTCGGGAGGGGGGGACCAGAGGGGTCGGGATACGACTGTTATCTGGCTGATGTTGGAGATTTATTTTTACAGAGTAAACTGTGCTGATATCTGTATCAACTCTTTTGTAAAGTCCCAACACTGCTTCCCCTCATACAGTCGAGCTCCAATTATGTAAGGCGACCAGTATTGTAACTAGTCTTGCAAGATCACCAGTTACTAAAGTCGAGAACGATGCTGTAGGTGTGATCAACATGTCTGTTACAAACGATGCGTTTTAAAAGTTTACAGACAATTGAAGTAAGTGAAATTAGCCTTCAGTTACATTATTGTTAGTGCCGTTAAACGAATGTGCTTTCGAAGTCACCAACATCACGCCAGGTGAAAGTGAATCATTAAAACGTTTAGTAACAGAAGGTGCAAGTTTCTTCGCTCTTCCTTTTTTCAATCCAAAGAGGAATTCCGTCGGGGCCGGCAGATTTATTTTGGTCTAGGTTTTTAAACAAGTTTAGAAGTTTTTGTTCTGTGCATTTGATATCTCTCGTAGCTTTGTTTATCCCATATACAGTGAGGCACTAACTGTCCTCGTTGGGGGTGGGTTGGGGGTGGGGTGGGGGGGGGGGGGGAGGGGGGTAGCAACCGGGCCCCGCTCTCGTACGCGTACTGTGCATGTGTCGGCTGCAATCGAACAGAAGTTGCATACGCCCTCAGCCGGTCTGTATTAACTAAGTCTAGTCCATAATATTCCATAATCGACCACGCGGGCGCGCCGATCGACAGCTAGCTATGTTCACGAGACTAGACTACGACAGTACGATAATTTTCCACGGTACGACGATCGGCCACCGTCGTACGACGATTGAGAAGAACGAGTACAACGAGTGACCTAGGCCAAGTTCACTTGTTCTTGTGATATTATTTACTTCCATTCATGTATGTATGTTTTACCTTGCCTTGCTGTACTTGTAGGTTGTAGTTGTACACACGGTTCACAGTTTATGTGTCCGGCCGCCGGGCACCGCCAGCCTAGCCGAGTGTACTGACTGTGAATTGAAATTGCTATACATGATGTTCACATGAAAGTAGAGGGCGAGGCTTAACGTTTGTCACGCACGTCAGTTTGGTGATGTACATTACGGCGCCTTATGCTGTACTTGTGAATTTGTGGTAGTGGTAGTGTACTGTCAGGAAAGGATTTCAAATAACTGTTTGAAAATTAGAAAAGTTGATAATAGTATTACAAAGGGTTACACTGACAGTGAAAACAAATTTGAAACTACGGCTAAACTCCAGAATACCCGTCCATTCACCGTTTTACTGTACTACTAGCCTACCACTACTACTAGTACTAGTCTGGTACCCTTGTAATTGACATGACTGTGATGTGAAGGCTGGGTACAAGAGGTATTTTTAGAACGTGGTGGATTGGATTCTGGAATTGCTCCCTCTCTTACTACGAGTACGAGTACTCTACCAGTTGAGCTACATACACAGTAGAGTTACTCGCACTCTAGTCAGTGCAGTACGTCATGCCCTAACATTAACCCTAACTACACCCCTCCCTTCGCCTCCCTCCTCCCTTCGCCTCCCTCCTCCCTTCGCCTCCCTCCTCCCTTCACCCCCCTCCTCCCTTCACCTCCCTCCTCCTCCCTTCACCTCCCTCCTCCCCCCCTCCTCCCTTCACCTCCTCCCTTCACCTCCCTCCTCCCCCCCTCCTCCCTTCACCTCCCTCCTCCCTCCTCCCCCCTCCTCCCTCCTCCCCCCTCCTCCCCCCTCCTCCCTTCGCCTCCCTCCTCCCTTCACCTCCCTCCTCCCTTCACCTCCCTCCTCCCTTCACCTCCCTCCTC
>JAVCKS010034464.1:0-11873 GCA_032273685.1 Pteraster tesselatus
AGAAACTTAACCATTATGGATGAACGGACATTACAATTTTGAGAATTGAAAAGGTGTTGTCCGCACGTTCAAATATCAACAGGAATCTGATTACAGCTGACAAAACTGGTGAGGGTTGAGCAGCAAAAACTAAAAGGATTTTTTATTTCTGTTGTGTCGCTTTTAAATATATGTTATTAATATTAGGAAGCAATATTTTTGGAGTTGACGCCGCCGAGTCATAAACCAAACCTGCTGAGATATTGACACGAAATACTGAACGATTTAATGCAATACGGTCTCCTCTTGTCTGTCTGCCACACCCCTTTACAAATTGGGACTTTGACCACCACTTTTCCTTCATTATTTATTCTTTCGTCTACCAAGTGAGTGTAATTATAAGTAAGAATAAATTACAGAAGAAAATTTAAATTCGTATCGAACCTCCTTTATTTAGACATTACTTTTTCCGTTTGAGGCCTTCAGTTGCGCGGATACACGTGTGAACAAAGGAGGGAAAGCAGTGGGAAAACTAGAGAAATTTATGGGATTCGAGGCCCCGTAATGGAGTGTACGTGTGCTTTTGTGTGGTACGAAATAACGACGGGTGTTCTCCGTGGCCCCCTCCCAACCGCCCAATAGCCTGCGAGCCACTATTATTAATATATTCATGCAGAATCGCACCATCTCACATGTTCCTGCACTCACGCTATTGCTTAAGGCCTAAATCGCCTATCCATTAACAGGAGCTAAAATGTCCCTAGCATCAGACAGGAAACAAGTTTCACTATACGCCAAATTCGTTAAACAAGACTCAATTAGAAGACTTAAATCGATCTTACCTTTTCTCGAAGTTACAATTCTAACCGCTCGGATCTAATAAGCAAAATCCGTGTCTATACACTATTCCTCCGTGAGATATTGACCGAGCTAGTAACGTCTTACACACGCCTGGTTAATCTCAGTAAATGAACGTAAGAAAGCTCAACAATAATGACCTCGCTATACAGGTGATCACGTGATTTATACAAGTATATTTGCTTCAATGATTTAAGGAACCATAAGTGTGACGTCACTCGACCTGACGAGATTATGGTTGAAACTATCGTTCAGAATAACTGCTCTTTTGATAGTTGCATGATTTAACAATTGGAATTTTCAAACAGTCGTGTCAGTATGTTGACGTAACCATACTGATTCTGAACAGACCTTACATTCTGGTATGCTATTGTTAATTCCACGCAATATTAGTGCAAAGCGCTTAATTGACAAATCAGTGATTTTCTCGGCGGCTCTGATATGCTTTTGCACGTTGAATTAAAAAATGTTACCCACCGCGTCGCTTAATCAGGTCAAGGTTTTATGCCGTCTCAATTTTAACTGCATTTTCTGTCAATGTTAATTTTGTGTGACTTTTGTTTCTTCACGTTTTAAACAATCCATATTTTTTTCGGCCATTTCTCTTCAGCGTAAATTAAAAGAAACGTATGAACAGGGGTGTAGCTAGGCACTGGCTAGGAGGGGGGTAAGAGTGGGGCAGGGGGAGAGGGATTAAAGTGGAGCGGTGTTTTTGCGGGGGCGAGATTATTAATACAGTAAACTTTGTGTAGTCCAACAAGATTGTATATGCACTTGCACAACGGACCATCCATGGGTGCATATATACCGAAAAATCAGTGTTGGCATATATCGGCGCTGGCCAAAATACCAATTTTCACATTTGTGTTCCGAGTATAATCGACGTAAAGACGCAGGGGCATTATTGAGGTTATAGCTGACTATTAGTGGTGCCACCGTATGATCACCTGCTGTCAAGTTTGTCTTCCTAAATCTTGTTATAATCATGTTGATAAACTTAGTTAGCTACTGAATCTACGATCATTGGTCAAAACTGAAGAAAAGGTAGCCACATTGTGCATGTTGCTACTGCATATATCTCATTATATCCCACACCACTTGTTATTCATGTAGAATGCCCCGACTGAGATGAGATGTAGAGAATGTAATTGTCATTTTGTATCCTGTCTGCCAACATATATCTTGCATTGATCACTACAATACTTGTCTGTATTGTATTATTGTAATCTGCCGCCCTCCTGTGTTTTATTTTCCTGTACAATTTATCTCTGCCGCCCTCTTGAGCTGGATCGCTCGATCGTTCCAAAATCAGTCTTGACATCTAGGGTCATAGAACACAATGCTATCTTCTTTTTTTTCCTCGAATTTTTGTCTTCATAGCTGTAAAGACAATTAATTAAAACAATTTAAATACTTTAGACAATCATTTATACACACACAAAATGTTTAGAGCGATCAGAGCATAGGATCCAAGGTACGGGGAATATTAACTTAAAGTGGGCCCTCTTGTGACTCTCAATGTGTATTTTTGTTAACGGCAATAAATTCTCGGCTTTTCCCCAGCCCCGGGCCCACGTACAATTAGTACATTCTAGCACGTAACGGTTGAAGGGGTTTCGACGAATTTGGCAGTTATGATCCATAGCAACTGTGTCCACCATGGTGCGCCCAGTTGCAGGCCCACCGCGTGTGGTCATTTCAAAATGTATAAACATTTAATTGATGGTTGGGACGTGAACAATGGTGGATACATTTAGCTAGGTAATTAGCGCATAGGTCCTTTATATGGTGTTCTAAAACGGACAACTACAACAGCGCCAAGAGATAAGGCCAATTGCACTAGAAGAGATTGTGCTAGTTGCACAGAGGGTTGTGGGGAAGGGTGGGGAAGGTTGGGGAAGGGTTGGGGAAGGGTGGCCCGCACTACTGGCCCCCTCTCTCTTCGGATCGTGTAGCTTGCTGGGCATCTTCTTAAAAATGCAATCGGCACACTCTCTTTGCGCTAGTTGTCCGTTTTAGAACACCATACATTTACTTACATCACCATGGTTTTGGTAACAGTAAGTAGTGGGGGGGGGTCTCCAAAAATACGAAAATGTGTTTTTCAAATTGTGGGTTTTTATGTGTAGAACCCAATATATAATGCATAATAGACGGTCATAAAAACAGCAAAGAATTTATACGTAGTAAATATTTTATTGTACCTGTTATAAAATCGATAATTCAGTCTCCCCCACAAAATGAGGCCTTTTTTGGCCAATGACCTCCCGTAATAGACAATAGTCTGGCCTCATCTCTATCGACAATGTATTAGAAACGGACAAAAACCAGACAGTCTCCGCACCTATTTGTATACACAATCAATTTGCTGGGGACCAGTGTACGGTGTTCATAGAGTAGTCGCGCGGTGGCGACCAACTAAACTAGGAAGGTCACAGCTGCGTGACGTAGGCATTGGCCAGTAAACATCGATCGTTTGCTGCGAGCTAGCTGGCTCAACGCGTTGTGTGTGGAGTATTATTTTCTGAATGGGGCAAAAAGTGAGCTCAATTCTGCGAAGTTCTCGTCCTCAAAAGGGCGTTTCCCTGGCCATTTTCCGGCGTCGTTCATCGAGTACCTGAGAGCAAGATGAACGCCACAACCCTGTACGTTTCTACGTGCCGGTACATTCTCCAGGCGGAGCACAACGACCCCAATACTTGGGGGGATTTATACCGACGATTGCCCTATTTACGCCAGTCGCTGTCGTGCTGCGTTTGCGCTGGTCTGTTGATAGACCCTGTGGGACCAACCAACTCAACCTGCCAGCACTTCGTCTGTCGGAGCTGTCTCGGCGGCAAAACGCTGCTAAAACCCTCGTGTAGTTGGTGCAAAGATTACACCTTGTTTGCGGAGGTGAAACAGTTACAAATCCTGCTTTCATGCTACAAGAAATTATGCGAGTACATCGCGGACACGCCGATAGCACGGAATTTAGTCCTGGCAAACGGCGGAACGAACAACCATGGCTCGGGCCTATCGATTTTGCAAGAAGGGATGGCGATAAACGACAGCCATTACGAACGCAGCAGATCGCAGGAAATCTCAGGTTTTAATATTGTTGAGTACCTAGCCAAAGTTAGCGTGAACACGGTGACGTCGACGGCGGATAACGTGGTTCAAAACGGCCATTTAGAAGGCGCAGTTACCCCCTGCACTAACCCGGAAGTGGAGAAGGAACCTTGTTGTCCGGTGAGTTCTTTGAACCACTCGGGCGCGGTCAACGGCACCGAAGCGGAACCCTGCATGTCGGTGGATGCATGCGTGGATGAATATTCAGTTACCATTAGTCCAAACTCGGACAATACTTCGTCTCCCAAGCTCAAAATCAAGAGAAAGAAAAGGCTGGAGTTGGCCCATCATCATCAGAGCAAATCTGGACTACATATTGGTCTAAGCCTGGCCAAGATGAAAAGGAAATATCAGAGGAGATCAAAGAGTCTAATGTTTGGGGCATCTGCGTCCTCCGGTTCATCACGGATGACTTCGAATGGAAATATTGATCTTCACGCCCTCTCAAACACACCGAGAAAGCTGGTCATTTCAGGACACCGGGCGAAACTCTTAAAAGAAGGTCGGAAAATTGAAATCAAGGAAGGATGTCGGTGCGGAACGGGCGGCAAACACCCTGGACTCAATACCTGCCAGGGACACAGGTGTCCGTGTTTTGTTTCCGAGATCCCCTGTTTAAAATGTCGCTGTAAAGGTTGTAAAAATCCTCTCAAAGAGCAAACTATTGAAAGTAGGCGAGCAGATGCGTTGAGTCTGACTGCCAAACGGAGACTGAGTGATGGTGGTCACTCGACTAATTACTAGTAAAGCGACTAACTATTAAAGTTGGTCTATTATTAAAAACGAACTAAATATCAGGGAGACTATTTAAGAACATAGCTTTAGCTTTAGGGGATGTTGTCAGATTTTGTGAAGATTTTTTGGAAGATTTATCATTCAAAGAACAAAATAACTAAAAAATAAAAACAGAACGGTACTTGGTCATGATATTATCTTTGTGATAATTATGTGTTCAACCGAAAGTTGCGGTTGTTGATTACCAGGGTAGTAGAGATATAAACATTTAGGGCGTAACTATGGAAAACAGGGCATCTATACCTTTAAACAAATACCCAGATGTCACATCACGATGACTAACATTTGTAATGGTACCAGAAAGGCCCTGCATTTTTTACTTGAGCTAAACAATCTTATGATTTAAAATAGCCGTATGGTACATTCTATGATCTGAATTTCTCATAAATTTGGTCACCAAATTTATGGCGTTTTTTTTTTTTTAGAATAATATCTGCACGCTGTTCTGTAAGATTTCAAATTTATCTCTTTACTTTGGCATAATATTAGCAGCTACTAAAACACAAAGTTCGGGGGAGCAACTCCAGACTACCCGTCCACCTTGTCCCGTTTCTAAAAATACGTCTTGTACCCAGCCTTCACGTCACGATGATGTCAATTACAAGGGAACCAGACTAGTCATAAAATGGCGAATGGACGGGTATTCTGGAGTTTCGCCCAAATCTCTCACCAGCACTTGCAAGTAGAAAGTCTTTGTTGAAAACTGTTACTGATAGAGGGCGGTGTTTGCTTCAGATTTGGTTGTTGGTACAGTCTGCTATTCTGTAAACTAACTCTCTGCATTGTTCTATTTTTAACATTTATTTCCCGTGGACGAACAACTCAACCATTGAGTTTAATGTCAGTGTGAATGATTTCCTAACACGATATGCAGTGTTGTATCATGGGCTTAGGGTACGATACATTGAAAATGTGCTACCACACCCAGTTGTATGCATATACTTCAAGTTTAAAAGTTTACTGAAATGCGAAATTTGTTCGCCTCATTGAATGAATCTGTGTTATCTACACACTAAGTCGGTGCCGTTTTCTTGTAAGAAGATTTCCAAGTGGATATTTGCTGGTATTTTTTTGGGGTGAATGCTTGGCGTTCCCGTCATCTCCATAAATCCAACCACTGCACCATAATACACAACTACGCCATCGCAAGAAAATTGCATGTGCTGCACAAGTGCATTCAGCAAGATGATGCAGAAGTGTATTGTGGTGCAGTTATGCAAATTACGGTAGATTTTGTTTAAAGATGTGCAGAGGAGGAATCAAAGCACTCACAAAAACAAGCAAATATCGGCTTAGAAATCTTCTTACAAGAAAATGACGTTGACTTTGTGTGTAGATAACACATCTTCATTTAACAAGGCAAACCCTTAAGTAATGAGACAAGTACCACATCTGTACATGCAGTCATGGTGCTTCTTCAAGCAAAACATATGGTCACTGGCAAAAATTATTTGGATCCGATAAAAAGTTATTTGCTAACTGTACTGACAATCATGTTAAATTGATAATCGCCATTGGTTCTTCTTTTCGTTCGCTTCGATCGAAGCTGGTTGACACAGATTTTAACACGCCACAATGGTCTGTGTCATGGGTTGATACAATTAATGCTCACCAGTAGTGGGTCTGTTATCGTTAGAGGAAGGAGTTACAGTTTTGAACGGTGGGAGGAAGTCCTTAAGAACTTAGGATAAACCCACAAAGTCGGGCAGGGACCGAAAATGTCGGCCGCCTAGATTCGAACCCGGGTCTTGCAGTGGTGACGGCGGGGAAAGTATCGCTGCGCCACCCCGTGCCCACAAAATATGCATTTACAGCCCGACCCTGAGAAAACCGACCTCTCTTTACACGTATGTAAATATGTCAAAGCTTGACCCTAAATGACGTAGCTATGGTGTCCTTAGGCAGGTGGTTCGTGTTGTGTGTAGCTGACTAGTTGACAGCAACACTCGAAAAGGCTCCAACTCGAAAATGATGGTAGCTGCTAGACAATGTTAACAAATATCTAATGGTTGGTTTGGCAACAGTTCCCCTTTTTCTGGTCGTGTTACATTAGGGTATTAACAAGGTATAAAATAATGTGTTCTGTAGAATGTTTATGTGCACTATAACTAAATGAACATGCGTCGTCGTGGAGCCTGTTACATCTCCTTATAATTCCTGAAATCTATGTGCAGTTTTCAAGACGTACTCTTTATCATTTAATTATCGGATGCGGATCCGAGCATCCAACTCTTCACCTCTTCAAGTACTGATCTGTGTCTCCAAATTAGCTCCCGCGATTTCAAACTTAAGATTTGGGAATTTGAGTCACAGCCTCGTTCTCGGTAACCATGCCGATAGTAGCTTTTGATCCCGGCTTCTTAGTGGTTTGTTTTTTTGTCCACTGGTTCACGATCTTGTTTCCTTTCCTGGCAATCCTTGCACATCTAAAGCCATGTGCAGTAAATCTAGATAAAGTGATGTTTGTTACAAGGTAGGATATTGATGTAGTGCTAACGATAACCCTAGTTGACCTGGCCCACATAAACGTATACTGTACCGGTTCTGAAGATAAGATTGGTTGACTGGTGCACCAGCCTTCTCAAGGGACTTAGAGTATAGTGCTAACAGTAAAATCATGTTGGTCATTACCAATCATAAAACATAGGGGGGAGGGGGTGGGGGGATTGTGCACTTTTATAACTAAATATTGTTATCTTAAATCACAATTTCCAAATGTTTTTATAATACTACATGTATTTGCGCTTGCTTTAAAATTTGTTGAAATTATTATCCAGCATAAGAGTATGATAATTGCCTAATTTGTGAAATCAAAGCGGGAAGTCGTGGGTTCAATAATGCCTGTGTTTTCTCATCTTAAAAGCACGCAAGTCACCGAGCTATTGATTTTCTTTCTCTCCAAATGTGAGAACATTCTAACCGATCACACTGCTGCTAATTGAGTTCTACCAATATTTATTGGGGAGGGGTTGGGAGGGGGAGGAGTATGGGAGGGGGAGGAGTACGAGAGGGGAGGAGTATGAGAGGAGAGAAGTATTGGTTGGGGAAGGGGGAGGATATGTGGTAGCCACCTCCTTCTCACCCCTTCTCACAACCGCTCCCCTACTCCTCCCCCTACTCCTCCCCTCCTCCCCTACTCCTCTCCTCCTCCCCCCTCCTCCTCCCCTCCTCCTCCCCTCCCACAACAAATATTGGTAGTTCCTACACACTGTTATCACAAGAGTTTGCCCTCTAAGTTGGCAGCTATGCATAAGGACTATTGCCAAGTCCAAGATATCTCTAAAGGTATATACAAACAAGTAAACTGTGACTCATTGGATTGAAAGATGCCTATCGTTGGTCGGGTGACAAAACCTTGCATAGGCCTATCTCAAAAAGTGATATATTCAGTAGAGCCAAAAAACTGTTATGCCTTTCCTTTAACATCAGTAGCAGCCTCACCTTTTCAGGGAAAAAACAGCTTTCTGATATAATTGATGACAATTTCCTGTGCATTAAATGATTTTAAGACACAACCACAGAAATTAGGAGGATATGTACATGGTTTTGTCACCCAAGCGATGATATTTTTCACTTCCTACCTTCGGGAAGGTGTCTCATAAATTAGATCATAGATATTCATTCGACCATTACCTTACGAATAGGTTTTTTCAGCCCCTAAGGTTTATCGATTTTTTTTGTATTTTTTTTTTCCACCCCAAGGGGTCGATCCTTCAGTTGGGGGTTTTTGTCTTGTTACATATAATTGCAGGTCAATGTTATAAAAGTGTTCATATTATAACGACTACGAAATAATTGAAAAGGTAAATTGCAAAGAAAATAAAGTTTATTTTATTTTGGAACAACTTCCGCAGACTCCGTGCCCTCTGTGTCTGTAATTTTAATATCAAAGAGGGCCTAAACGGAAATATCGATTTAAATGAAATGTTTATTTGTCCCCCCCCCCTCCCCCCGGAATAGATACTGACCTAGGTACTATAAGTACGAGGCGCCAACTGTCAACCTGTCCAATCCAGTCGCGATTGATTGCTTCATCCAGCGATCCTGATGCACCGGGCACGGGGGAACTGCGTCGATTCTACGCGATTAAAATATCAAAATGCTACGCCAAACATTGCAAAATGAATGACAATTAGTACTGAATAGCGCACACTCTACAGCCCTGACAATAACCACGCCTTCTTCATCTTTTCGCATTGTATCCCAATTCAAACGTCACGTTGCAACAATGTCAAGGGTCATCGTTGGAATTTGATTTTTCGAATTGAAACATAATAAAGTTATTGACTGCGCTCAAAGTAAATTTGATTGCGTGAAACGTATAGGTATAGCGTGTACGTGGTTTAGCAAGTGACTGCTGAATTGGGCGCGAAGAGTCTATCTATCTGACATTGTGAATTGGATTTTCACGTGGAAGAAACTCGTAATGAACTTTGGCTGTGCTGACGGTTTTTGGTTTTTTAAAACAATACCTTGGCTATCTTTCAGTAGGCTAACTTCTCTGGTCCGCTGATTATAGTATAGTTGACTTATATTACATGTAGTTGACTTATAGTTGACTTTGAACTGACCTGAGTAAACAAATCGAGGCAAGATACTGCATAGTTACGTATAGGGGACTGAGTATAATGTGGATTATTTACAATAGATAGTGTACGGTATGTAACAACATGTAGTGGTCAAATTTATGAACGGAGCAGGTATGTTTTCCATATAAAAATTAAGAATAACATTTTATTAGTTCAGTTATACTTCATACTAACAGTATGCGTCAGGAGTCTGTAGTGCGATTTTGAGGTCGGTCCTGCCAAAGCTCAAAGCAGCTCACTTTGATTGAGAAATGGCATAAACAGAAATACGTACGGTACCTGCTCCTTTCATAAATTTGACCAGCAGGCCTATACCTTTCCAGTCTTTCTACTGTCACAAGTTGCTAAGCTTAAATTTACCCACAAAATCATGCGCTATGGCAACAATGTTTCCAATGAGCGAATTTAAATTTAACTGCAACAATAACGTATTTGTTGCAGACAAAGGAAAAACAGTTGGCATATTTCTTTATTCGAATTTAGTGTTTCTTTTGTTCTCCAAACTGAAAGAATACGTCCGTTTCCTTTTTCTGTTTTGAGTTCTCCCAGTCTTATCCCATTTTGCATGATTACTTCCTTGTTTAGTTTTGGATGCTCCGTTCTCGCGACAGACTAATAGTACGCCGCCTCGGTACCTGACGACCGATATACGCCGCCGGGAATGATCTATTATGGACGGGGCAGCGTCTAGATCAGATTGGGGAATTATCCTGATAATTCCCCGTTCATTTTATGTGCATGCAGATCGCGTGCTTCTGATTCTCGCGGAGACTGGCATTTGAATTTGGCGGCGTTCCCAATATAAGTATACCCTGCACCCACCGCGTACCGGTTGCGATTTATGCTTGAATAAATTACCTCGGATTCTGTGGTACATCACGCACTTATATAGGCCTCTCTATAGGCAGTTTATTTTAACATAGAAGTCTGGTTGGTTTGTTTTAAAAGATAAAACTGTACACAGATAATAAAACACAACTCGAATTCGAACCACTATCTCTTGTTTATTATTAGCCTATATCTTATTCCACCACGCCACTTTGGCAACGGAAATTCGCAGCTAAATTTACTATTCATAGATTTATAATGCACTACCCCCTAACTTCCTTCCCACAACCCAGTCCCCCCCTTCCCCTGGGAGTGAAACGATGAATTTATTTATTCATAAAAATATCGTAGGAATAAAAATGTGGCTACCGGGTTACCGTAGAAAAACAAGAGCTCTACATTGCTGCCAACATACGCAAATCTTACAAAGGAAACACAGTGGAAGCTATACAAATTGTCTCAATACTAAAATGTTAGCGGCTATAGCGAAATCTTTTGTTCACTGTGGAATTAATCGTCTCTGCAAACGATTGTTTCTACAATGAGGCCGTTATTCTGTATGGCGCATAAAAATTATGTATAGACCATGTCGAATAGACGCCATCTTGTGGGGGCAGTCACGGGTTTTAGATCACGATACAACACGAACTCCCGGGCAGACGACCATTCTTCGATTGCAAAATTATTATGATATACTATTTTACAGAATAACGGCCAATCGTTTGGCTTTTAATGTTAGGATATAGTGAATTTTATTGGATGTTTTAATAGAGATATAGGGAAAATATTCCCAATCTTAGCAATTCTGTCTAATAAATTATGTAGTTATAATTATACATTTTATGTGAATATTTATTTTATACAAAAATGAAAGATATACTTTGCTGTTCGTGTCAGTGGCTTGTCACGATATTATCTGTATAATTATTCGTTATATTTTAATTTAAAAAAGGAGAATAGAGCCTATATTTATTTTACTTTGAGTGGAATCTCACGTTAGTCGCCGTCTATATATCTCCCCCATCTCCCTCCGAGGCTATCTCTTTATATCTAGACAGCCGTTACCATGGATACGACTGCGTTCATAAGACTAACTGACCATTATTCGGTGTTTTCGCCAGGCAATTTGTCCTCAATAAGATGAAGAGTTTAGTGCGGATCACAGCGAAGGCGATGCCGAATGCTAGACGAATCAATGAGATGAATCTATTAGGTTATTATTTCATCATTTGCGCTGGTTTTATCGCGGCGGCACGGCAGATGTTGGATCTGATTTAGGGCCTCGTGGATTCCAACATTTAATCACCGTGTTTTTTTTTATATAAACGTTTTTTTATATTCATTGATTTAACAAAAACATGTTTATAACAAAAAAATTAATTGATGACTCTCGAGCAATATCACATATTATCACGTAATACCAATGAAAATTTAGGTTTATGTGACGTCATAGCATGAACGCTCGGAAAGACGCACTGCGTCCGATGTGCGTATGGAAAGAAATGTACGTCGCGCGTCACATGTGACGCGCGGCGTACATATTTTCTTTCCATACGCGTGTTATACAGAAATGCACAAAATCAAAAAGGATAAAACTGTACGCTGACCTTTCTGTAGGTGTGAAACATCCTGTAAAATCACTCTACACATCCCGTTCACACACCCAGTACAAAGATACACGTGAGAACAGAAAAGCCTCAAGACTATGTATAC
>JAVCKS010034486.1:0-11868 GCA_032273685.1 Pteraster tesselatus
CTGTTTTTCTCCGTCCTTTGTCTGTTTTTCTCCGTCCTTTGTCTGTTTTTCTCCGTCCTTTGTCTGTTTTTCAACGTTCTTTGTCTGTTTTTCAACGTCCTTTGTCTGTTTTTCAACTGGTCTTTGTTTTCGACTGTTTTTGTTTGTTTGAAGTCGCGTTAATTTTGACCCTTTTGGCCGCCCATAATATGGCGCAGTAGCTAGCTAGCCGTGTTTATTATATCTATGGCCGTAAGTGCCATACAACAACTACAACTACAACTTAAACTACAGCTAGCTCACGTCACGTCACTCGACTCACATGTATTGTTTTTATGGTTTTTATGGTTCGCCGTGTTGCGACAGAGCTAGCTTGGTGCGTTTAATAGTGGAACAGTTATCAAGTACATGTATCAAGTTTATATGGGTACGTATCAAGTATGGATATCAAGCTAAAAATAATGGGCACAGAATACAGTTACTATGTTTAATAAAATAATATGGGATATGCTTCTACTTAAATTTACGTTTTCATTAAATATAGGGCGTCTATATACAGTAAGCTACATGTATGTACATGTACAAGCTCAATTGTCGAATACCCCGCAACTCCTTATTTGGTGACTAGTGTGGTACCCTTGTAATTAAGATCGCTGTGAAGTGAATGCTGGGTACCAGATTTTTTTTAGAAAAGGGACGTGGTTGCGGCTGCAGATCGAGATCACCATTATAAACTTTATGTGGAAATGACACGAATTTGAAAATTATACAACATGCCCGAGGGGTGGTCTGGAAGCATTAACCTCACAATGAGATTTTTTTCCGCGATCTAGGGGCAGTATAGGCCTACTGACCTCAAACTATATTTTTCCTGCAAGGTAAGGGTGGGTCTGGAGCTAAAAATCTGCACGAGGAAAAGAAATCTTTGAGTAAAGGTGGGTCCCCATAATTCCAGTGCAAAATTTGTTTGGGTAAAGGAGGGTAGGTCACTGGTCAGATTTATGTTGCGATTTTCTATACTTATATCAAATATCTAGGCACAACACTTTTTAAAACTATAGCTTGAACCCATTTCCATAAATAAGGAACACAATTAGTGACATGTGTATTTTGACCCTAAAATCAGTTAATCAACTTTATGTTGAAGATTACTTTAAACAAATTTGCATAGACTAAGTTCCATATAAATGGTGATAAAATAAATACTCTGAAGTAAAAATCTAGCAAAGTGCGATTATATGTAATACCTGCTACATGTACATGTATGTAGCATTTATTACTATGTACTTTGCTAGACTCAAATATTTATGATGCATAATAAGGAAGAGAAGACTTTTTGAGTCACAGTGTAACGAAGAAACCAATGTCTCGGTTCCGCGAGAAACTGTCGGCTTTTACTTCTTCGCCTACGTTTAAAGGTTTTCATTGAAAATAGCTGAATTACAGTATATCAATGATGTTTACATATTACCCTTTGAAATTTTAATTTTCAATGAAAACCTACTAATTTATGGCAAAACAAGTCACAAAATTTCACGTGTAACAGGAAATTGAGAAACCGGTGTCTCCGTTACACTGTGATGGATAGTTTTGGATCGTATATGAAAACAAAAAATCTGATTCGAGAAATTGAAGTTATACATTTAACGTATGAGCTATCCCCACTACTTAAACATGCAAAGAATATAGAAAGTACATTATCTTTTGAGATATAACACTATGTCACACTTTGGCCCCCTTATTTATGGAAAGACCCACTTGGCATCCTAAAACATGTTTTTTGCTCATTTTATATTTTATTCATTTATAAGATTCATCATGTTGCAAGCCAAAAATCCACTAAACTAATCAAAAATACTAAACCCAAATTTTTGGCCAGAAAAATGATTCCTGGCGGTTCCTCGTGTTAGTGGGGACACCAAATTTTTATTTTCAATTTTTTTTCGAAATGTGATGGACAGCTGTCAATTTTTGGACTATGTAAAGAAACCACAATTCAGAAACAAATCAAGTAGAATTAACAGCAAATAACATGTAATAACATCTAAAAAATTAATCATGTCCCGACGTAATATTTGAGGGGACAAGATCATCTGGAAAAATTAAGAAAGGCCATAATATATATATTTTCACCACCTACAGTATTCTGTCTAAAACTTAAAAACTATATGTAAATGCTAGTAGAAAATACAAACAAATAAATCCACTGTTGCTTGATATGGATTTTACACTTGAAGTAAAGGTTCACTTGGGACACCAAACATTTCTAGAATTTCGCTTATATTAAGAAACCATAGTTTTAGCTTATTGTTTTCATAATTTGTTTGTTATCTATTATTTATGAGCTATAATTGTAATCCATTTTACCACACCATAGGGCTGCAGATGTATGTAACAAATTGAAAGTGACTAAAAAATGTCACAATATTTTGCCCCAAAAAGTGATAATTTCTGCATTTCTTCCATCAAAATATATATGTCCCTTTGTAATAAAAAAATATTTTATATTTTTTAAAGAAGATACACCCCTGCACAACAATATTTAGAAGTAAGCATCTGGTGAAGTAAAAATATTGGCCTGAATTTATGGAAATACCCACATAATTATGTTGTATTAGCGTAATTTTGGGAGCAATTTTATTTGTATATTTAGATTCTAAACACGCTGGATATCATCAATCCGAGATCATGAAGCTACAGCTCCATGAAGATACATGTACTACGTTAAGGCCCTAGCTCCCCTGGTTTGATTATGTGGAGAATATGAACAACTTTATGAAAAGAAGTGAACCATGGAACCTAATTAAGCCTAGTGGTGATGAAACTGGAATGGAACTTGGAATGGAAAGAAATGAAGTTAAAGGTATGTGTAACCATGCAAGTCCCCCAGCGGCGGACCACTGAGAAAAACGTCCGCCAAATCACCAGTTGTCCTTCGGCAGTTGTTGCGTAGTCGATTCGCCGGTGGCAAGACCCTATCACGCACTCTATGACCCCCGGGATAAATGATTTTACGACCCTTGCGGGTTCCCAAAGATCAACAGGACAGCTAGTTTGCTGTAGTTATACATACATGTACATGTTCATGTAGCTTCGCTGCAGCACTGTTCGCTGGCATTCGGGTGCAGCCGTTGTTACGTCAAATTTTTGGGGATGTACAGAGATTTTAAAGGAAATGCATGGCAGCATGCATGACGGCAGGCGTATTGTGACAAAATCTTTTTATACGATAATTTCCCAATCCGAGGAAATTTCAATAAGTTTCCAGTTGCCATGTAATTTCACACACTTTCATATTAATTATCTAAACATAAACGGCGGGTGGACTTTTTGTAAACTGTCAATGAATTAACCATATAGAGCCATCGAACCAACATACATACATGTACATGTACATACTTAGCACACTAGGAGTGTGAAACCATCTTCCATAGGCCTGGTGATAATATAATAATGTCACTCACACACCTAGAACGCTAGGAGTGTGGAATTATCCTCCCCAGCTGGATCCGCTGATCAATATTTATAATAACGTCACCCACACATGCCAGGATATGGGGTGCGAAGTGTCAACTTGTCTGTTTTGTATAGTATTTTGTATAGTAGCCTACATGTATCACTACAGAATAAAATAATGGAATTTATTTTGTTACAAAAACACTCTGTTGGCAAATTCTGCTGACTAAACTCTATTTTGTAAAAAAATATATAATTTGTATAAATTATATATATATTTTGTTACAAAATAGAGTTTTTACTCCCGTTACGCATTTTAGGCACGTTTGCTTTTTGCAAATGGCATATTTTATATGTTGACATCTTTAATGGAACTTTCCTTTTATTAATAGTATTATAGGACCTTGCACTAACTTTGTATACAACTAGAATTTCAACAAAACTAAAATTTGTTTAGTGAGAGTGAAAAAACTTTCGTTACTCACGTTACATTTTTACGGACTTCATAAAATGGCAACAAGCCTTTATTAAAAAAGTGTCCTCATACAGGGTAGGCCTACTCTTGGAAACAAGTCTAACATGTTTGATACATGTAGCCAACTACTTAATATGGTACACAATTTAAAAAACAGGCGTTACTCACATTACGTTACTCACGTTACATGTTATTACCCAGTCACAATGTAGTATCTACTCATTTAAAGTGGCTAGAAATGGTTATATGAAAGAGTTTTTATGTGATGTACGTATTTCACTTCTTATCCATGGTCGTATGGGTCTTCAAACACTAGATTTACATGTATATGACAACCATACAAATTCTCAAACATTTTTACATACTCAATAAAAACATGTGGACAATTAAAAACATTTTGAAACAAAAGATCACATATTTGTAAAGCTATCAATATTTAGCATTCCTTATGTTTAAAAGGAATAAGTATCAATATAAATATTGAGTTCATTAAAGTAAAGTTGGAGATGTTGAGAGTGGTGTACAGACATGTATGTGTTTGATTCAATTCAGGGTCATTCCATGTCATGGTCAAATCGACCAGTGGTCCCCAGGTGACCCTCTCAGATTTTTATGAAACTTCAACAGAAAGATTGAGTGTTGCCAGAATAAACACACACAAAAAAGTAACATCATACTCCATGTCATTTTCGAGATATGGCCCGTTAAAATTTGGTCAAGAAGACCATGAGTCGCGAACATTATTTTTGTGAAATTTTTCAACTTTGGAAGCTCATAATTCAGTCTTTGTACCAGGTAGAGAGCTCAAATTTGGTATTCTATCTTACTTCTTGTCAACATTCATGAATCTGCACTTAATTTAACTGTATCTTCTTAATTTTTCTATTTGGTCACCCAAATTAGGCAACTTTATTCAGCCGAAAATGTTTTTGTGATTTTTGGGGTCACCCTGTGCCCACATGAGGGGTCAAGTAAATTCTATATTCCTTAGGTATTATCTATGGGTGCATGTCTATACACATAAGCAATTATAAGCTCACCAATGCAATAATTAAAAAAATGGCACAGGCCTATAAAGTTGGCTCCAGCCAGAAAAAGGTCAAAAAGACCCCTCCCGTCTTGACCCCGGTTGACCTAGCAATCAATTGAAACCTTTTGTGAAATTTTCACCAGTTAAACATGTATGCGACAGAAGAGTCTTTTGCTATTGTTGTGCAAGTACCTGGGATGATGCAGAGGATTCTCTGGACTTCACATGAACCCTGAAAAAGTCCAATGCTCTGATCAGCCATTCCTGTCGTTTTGATAGCGTTTTTCCCCGCTACCTGATGGTGGATATTTTATGGCCCTGCTAAAACTGGTCCTGAGGCTTTGCATTCGTCTTGTTATATCATCGGTTGAAAGTAGAAAAATAATAATATTTAAATAAAATGCAAGTATTGCTGGGACAATTAACCACTAATCTACCGGCCCAGAAATCGTCCAGAATTTTGTTTGTTTACTGAAGCAAGATTTATTTAATTTAATCTTTGCAGGGGGAAAACACACAGGTCTACATTTTAGAACTAATCGCAGACGAATTTGCTAGTCAGGGAAAATACAATTGGATCATAATTTAAAAACAAAAGTATTAAAGAGAGAATATAAGATTTGTACACATATGAACTCTGAAATGAATAAAGAAACATGCTTAAACTGTATTGTGTTTGAATTTTTGTCCTCACCTTGAAATACATGTCAAATTGATGCCGCCTCTATGCCCCGCCTACTAAATATTTTCTAGTGACCCCGTGACGTCAGGGTTGTCGCGCAACGTTCTTGTCTCTGAAACACTGACAGCTCCGACCACTAATTTAATTTCAGACATCTTTCTTGTGTTTATTTCACAAATAAATTGATAAATAATGCAGGTAATTAATATATTGCTTGCACTAGCGGCCATTGTTGATATGTATTTCTTTGCTACTCTTTGTTTAGATTCGAGTACACACTTTATACTTCCATTGTTAGCTGGTTCGCTAGCAAAGCGAAACAGCTATTGTAATCGTTCGAAAAAGATTCCACTTTTTTAGCTGGTTCGCTAGCAAAGCGAAACAGCTATTGTAATCGTTCGAAAAAGATTCCACTTTTTTGTTCTACATCCCACTTCGACCAGTTCCCTCCGGCCCATCGTCTTCAAACTTGGTACGTACATTGTACATACTGTGAGGATGTGTGCGAAAAAAATACGTCATGATGACGTCATCAACAAACGAATTACACTAATAAAAGTGTTAATAGAAATATCTCCTAAACTACCCACTCGATTTTCCTGCTTGTTCTCAAACGTAATGCCAACGAAGTATGGGGCATCTTGTATGCAGAAATGACCTCAATCTGACCTTTCCTTCCGGTTCTTTTTTGGGTTGAATCCCAATTTAGAGTAAAACAAAATTCGACGTCGATCGAACTTCAATCGTAACTCGAAAATTCATTCATGAATTCGATTTTTTATTTCGCCACGGTAATGTTTAGGAACTGCTTCACATTTCGTACACAGACGCCGATCCAATGTGACATTTCCTTCCAATCGAAAACGCATCTTTAAATATCTGCTTCCCATTCACGATTTAAAGGACAATTTATGTTTACAATACTTTACTGTGCGTGTAACACCAGCCATACACGACTGCTGGCCGTAGTAAAGTATCGACCCCGCGAACCGGCCGACCAAATGAAAATGTAATCATCGAATAAATTGATAAATAATGCAGGTAACTAACCTTAAAATCGATTTAAGCAATTAAAAATGTGTAGCTCTTGATTTTTAGGCCTGCTAGTACTTTAGGCCTAGTACAGAAGCTGTCATGTGTCACTCATGAGTACGGATAAATAACCTATTTCTCTACTGATTCCTGATCCTCACACTGTTTTTAGGCCCTAGCACTACGATAGCCATAATGCCACAAAACTACAACTACTAGCCTAGTAACTAGCCTAGTTGTAGTTTTGTGGCACGTAGGCCTATTTGCTATTGCTGGTGTAGTACTATACAACGTACCTACTCGTTCTATCTAAATCAAATGCGATCTCATCGACCGCGCGACGTTTTTTGTCCCTGTTTGAATATTCCTTTAGGTTGGTATCGAACAAACAAGAGCGAGTTTCCCATAACTTGTACAGTGTACTTTCGTCCTCTTGCGTCCAATGGCGACTGTTATTATCCGGGTCTGTTGTCGCCAAAGTTATCGCCATTTTGGAACAAAATTGTCTTTAGTTGGTATCTAATCATGTGACTCAACATTCGGCGCTGATTGGCTACGATTCACGACTGAGTCGTGGAAAATAGAACGTGTTCTATTCCTACGATCCAGTCACAGACTGGATCACAAAGCATTGCGAGTTATCATAGGGGTGCTCATGTCGCTTATAATCGCCGATTTTTCAGTCGCGGATTTCGAAGAATTTATCGCTGATCAACCCAAAATGGTCGGGGACTGGGTCGTAAGGGCGACCTGAGCCCGGCTTAACGACCATTTCTCCAAATATACAAACAAATCTTTGCCTTATAAGTTTATCCAACAAAATAAAAGGAATTATTTGCCTACAAATTGAATTTAATTTTTCCTCTCATGACCACCAAATCATGGACTTGCCCATGCATACAATTCATATTTTGTTCACATTCGTACTATTCATTTTGTGACAAAAACTGCTATTTCGTTGGTTGAGACAATTTATTTTGTAACCAAATGCCTAGCATGGCTATAGCCTTGGAAACAACACTTGCCATGCGACATGCAGCGCATGCAGCATTTAGAACACGCTCTCGGTATACCGTGAGCAATTTGATAGGAGCCCACCGGGCTAGTAAAATGGGCCCTAGCTTTACTATCTCAAAGCAATTTTTAGTAGCCTACCCATTTGTGAAGGTAAAATTTCAGCATTGACTCAAAATAAACCAAATCGCATTCTTAATGAATACATTAATGAATAGTACATGGAAATAATTATTGAAAATTTCAACAAACAAACAAAGTTATCTAAATCAATTAAAATGGATAGACGCCAACCCTGTCACATGTATTTACATGTATAGGGATGTCAAAACATGGAGACCACCGACGATGTGCACACATACAACATGTACAGTATACAGACTTGAAATTAGAATTTAGCGGATCCTGTGGTTCCGAGTGGAACCACGGTTCCAAAATGAGAATCGGAACCCCAACTCATTGCCACGTACCTGTAGGCCTAGCAACTCGCCACGATAGCTGTGCCGCTGGTGCAGAGCCGTCCGCGTAGCTACATGTAACTCAGCGGGAGCCTCATACGGTCCGATTTATATGAGAATTCCCCTTTTGGTTTATTGTGTCACATATACAGCTTTACAACGAAAGGTCTTAAATTCCTTTGTAGAACTGATACAAAATTGGCCGCTGTAAAATCCTAGTGAAGTTAGGCCAAGCCGGTAGGCTGGCAGTAACTTTTTAATGACATTTTCTAAAAATTTGTACAATGTACATACATGTATGTACATGTACATACATGTACATATGTACATGTAGATATGTACATGATGTATACGTGTTATCTCCTCACCACATAATTTGTATGTAAGTAAATACAGCCTGGGTATGGGCCCAATAGTCATTCTTGAATTGTGTATTACATAATAGAATATGCCGTCTATGCACAGTATATAAATGTTCAATTGTTGTTGTTGTTGTTGTTGTGTTGTAAATAACAATTACACGCATCTTTGAACCTAATTGGTTTCTTTTTTCCTAGATGATGGGCTTTTTCTCAGTCAAGCTCCAAGAATGCCAAATGATAATATAATTTTGTCGGAGGTTGCTATTCTTACTGGTGGGTACATAGTTGTAACTTCAATACTTTTCTATTGCATACAGCATGTGGGACATTTCAATTTTGAGTTGTTGAATTCAAAAAAAAGGGAAAAGGGACCACAACATTTTTGATGAAGACATCAAACATGTTTGGAAATCATGGTTGGAAAAAGAAATGGATGGAGTTTCTTTTGCTGAAGGCTCATAGGACTAGTTTGGGGATATCATATACAACTAGGCCTACATTATTGTTTTATATCTAGCAGAGTAATTTATGGTAAAAAATTGAAGTATTAGTTTCTATTTTTTTCATAAATGTCATGAACAAAGTTTGAAATCTGTCAATCCAATTGGTCAAAAACTCAGTGCTTAGAATGCACCAGAGAGCATCTAAAAAATAAAATACAAAATTATCACGGCTTTTTAAGTGAGCCTTGGACCTCATAATGTTACTGCTTCCTGCTATACATCAGTTACATGTAGGCCATTTTCCTTCCTACAGTAGAAGAGTTGCATGCCTGGTATAGTGAAACCATGATTTATAATTTTCGACTCATTTGGATATGGGTGGATCAAATCATGTACTGTACAGTATATATTTCTAAATTAAAAAATATGGTAACTTATAATGCAATGTATATTCAGTACATAAATTTGATATTGCTCTATTGAAATAATAATTTGAGCAGGAGGGTGTGACCATGATGGCCGGCCAATCATCACCTTTCCTGCAAGGTATCATGGGACACTGGAGTTAAAGGTCAAATCGAGCGGTATGAACAGTCTACTGCGGTACTTCATTGGAATAACAAAGTGAGTGTATTTTAAAGATGTACTTGTAGTTCTATAGTAGTACTACGTACTACAGTAGTACTACTACGACTACATGTACTAGTACTACTACGACTCTAGTACTACTACTACTACTACTACTACGACTACTAGTAGTCGTAGTAGTAGTACTAAGGTTGGGTCGGTTCCCGCTTCAGTGTACTACATGTAGCCAAACTGGTTTGAATTTTTGGCAAACCGAGTAAAATTTCTTTTTTCATTTTTTATCAGTACATGTAACTTGCCAACTACCGAAATCCGTTTCGTCTGTTTAAAAAACAAGCACGCGGGGTATAAGAGACACGGGGCTGGCCGCACTGGAGCTGAGGACTCGCTATGATGCTCTATTCAAAAGAAAAATGTATTCGGGCCACCGATTACGTGAAAACGAAAGCCCGGCTGGGCAGTGGTGTAACCATGCAATTTCCTAAGTCTGTACAATCACTAAACCAACCCAAACGTACATTCCACACATTGTACGTACATGGCACACACATTTTTAATTTAATTTAATTTATTTATTTACCACATCTAACAGCGGAATGACCGCCAATTACAGGAATGGGATCATTTGATGACTATTATTACTATTTATCCAATAGCACCATTGGCAGACTGCCAGAAATACTGGGGCATGCCCCTTCCCTTTCACAATAAGTATTCTGGGTTCTTATACAGCATGCCCGGAGAGCGCACATTTTAGTCAGCAAAGTTACTAGCAGCTAGTCCAAAGATAGACTAGCTGCTGGTATATTGCCCTACACAGTACAGCGCGCAACAATTTTTTCTATTGGCTATCGGTCTCTGCCTGATAGCACTTAAACCAAATTCTTGCTATATTTTGCTTTACAAAAATGAAAAACGACTTACGAACATATTTATAACACACATGTTTGGCCAATTTATTTATACAAATGCAGATAACGTTTTGATATTTACAAGTTGCTGAAGTCTTGTTTTGTTTTAGAAGAAAAACACGATGTGTCATGGTCTTGACTGTGGTTCCTCTACACAATGTACTCATTCACATAGCCTCTTGTTGTGTTCCACTTGGGTTGGGAGTGGCTTAGGCTAAAAAACAAAAAGTTCTGCCTCCGATTACATGGCATTTGAAAATAGGGTAGACATTTTTATTTGGGCAATGATCATATTTGTTGAATATCCAAAAGTAGAAGGTTTAGACATTAAAAAGACAGTAGGCCTATATGAAAACCATTAAATGATTATCCACAGAGAGGGGAGTATAAGTTAACCTGGGTACGAGATGACTGGGGCACGCGAGATGACTCTGGTACAAGTTGACTTAAAGAAACGGGAAAATGCTGAAGAAAAGTGGCACTTTTTAGTTTTTACCAAAAAATACTGTTCAAGATTGTTGTATTGTTTTTCGTTTTAACGATAATTCCGAAAGAGACTTCAACATTCAATGAAGGA
The DNA here is from genome assembly GCA_032273685.1 of Pteraster tesselatus. Taxonomy (NCBI): domain Eukaryota; kingdom Metazoa; phylum Echinodermata; class Asteroidea; order Velatida; family Pterasteridae; genus Pteraster; species Pteraster tesselatus. The sequence goes on from JAVCKS010034486.1 coordinate 11,008, forward strand.
ATCGATCCCCCGGTCCTAGCTCTGGTTATTCCCGATCAAGATCGTAAACTTCAAAAGAAATCTGTGCAATTAGGCCTATATTATTATACCGAGGCCTATCTAAATGTACATGTACTATGTAAAGCCTACCGTTTTTTCTGCTGCACGTGGAAGAACTCCAAGACGTTAGTGCCTATCATCACAAAGCTCTGCGAGATGTACCGCATGGCCGGTCAGTTATACGTCAGCGGGTGTACTACACGTATGGCAGTGGCGGATCCAGAGGGGGGGGGGGGGGGGGTTTATTGCCTCCCCCCGTCAAGCTGCATATTTTTTAATAATAAAATCTTAAAATATTTTTTTGCCAAGGAACTAGAAACTGGGGCTCTTTTTCTGTGACTCTATTTTGTTTGAAGAACATTAATCCATAAATTATTAACAATTTGATCATAAATTGAACATAGAAATGTTGATCATGGAAATATAATCATTATTGTTCTTAAAGCAGATTTTTATACATTTCCGGGGGCAGGGGGAAAGTACTGCCTATTTTTCAGCAAGCACCTGTTACATGTAACATGTTTTTTACAATAAATTATAACAGTACTCCCATTGTCACAGGAAAATAGGCCCTTCTATTGCTTAAAATCCATCTAAGCATTCTCAAAAACTGTCAGCTTCTGGCGGCCCCTAGACACCCTGGCCTCATGGGCTTCGGGCCTGTCAACCCCCCGTGACCACTGTACCGCACATCTTGTCGTATGCAGTTGTGGTTGTACACAGTATAGTATGCGGCAAACGCACGTGCTCTTAAAGAGGGAGTAAAACGAAAATCAACATTATGACTTTTCAGACAGTCTTGATAGCCTATGCATCCCCAAT
>JAVCKS010034496.1:0-11867 GCA_032273685.1 Pteraster tesselatus
AAATATCTCCTAAATAGTTTTGTGAGTTGACCTCTAAAATGGCCGCAGATCGCATCTCAGGCAATCTAGCTTTCAAAATTTTCCGGGGGAGGGCCCCCCCCCCTTGGTGAAATCCTCGCTACGCGGCTGCGTGTGACGTCGACGTGTGACCCATCGCATTCACGTAAGTGTGCACGTCTGAGCTGCTAGTCTGGCTTCGGCTCGCCGTATACGTAAAGTATACGTGAACTATAGTTCAATGGTTGCTATACTCGTAAACAATAACGAGCCTAAAAACCCCAATATTCAGTGAACGGGGCTTTTGATGAACATCAGGTCGGGTCATATAACAGTAGTTTTCATAACTACTAATTGATATTGCACAAAATAATGTTAAAAGCATGAAAATAGCAGCTCAATCTGCACGTGTCTCACATATTACGCGTGTAAAGAGCTGATCTCACGTCCATAACGTACGCGACGCCTGGCGCGCGGGGCGTGTAAAACTACCCACAAATCCGTGACGTATTCTCAAAAACCGTGACGTATTGTTAAAAACCGTGACGTCACACGTTCACGTGTACGTTCGAAGCGATGCCGAAACTCTTTATTATCCGTTCGTGTACGTCATAATATAATATACCCAGCCTAAAAACGTCATACATACATCACAACCTGACAAGAGCGTTATTTATAACAACGCTCTTGTCAGCTCAGATTGCGGCGATTTAGTTATTGTCAACCTGGGGCCAATTTCATAGCGCTGCTTACGGCGGAATTCTGTGCTTACAGGCGGCTGTCATGTACAAATCTATGGCTCAAAACGCCCGTAAGCACAAAACGTGTGCTTAGCAGGGCTATAAGATTGGCCCCTGGTCTAGCACAACTGGGTGGGTACGTGGGCATAAAGCTACCAGTTCACGAAGTCGAAAGTGTATTCGCTATTGCGACAGATGCACGACATCTTGGGATGCTGGCACGTTGCACCTTCGTAGTTATAGCAACCCATGTTGCCGCAGCATCTGCCAACTTGAGGGATGCAAGGTCTTCCCTGAGGTAAGCAGTCGGTGTTGGTCTGAAAGCAGAACACTTTAGTTTTACTTTGCGATGAGATAATGAAATAGGCACAATTTTATTGCCGTCATTTTATAGGTACAGTACTTGGTTCTTTGTTATTTCCTTGAAAGCAGTCACGTGAGCAGGGCGTAACCATGATTTCACCGATAGGGGGAGGGGGAGGTTGGCAGTGACCGCACATCAGGCAGACAGGTGGTTCCGGGAAAATGTGGAAAAGCTCGATTGCCTTATAGATGCGATCTGCAGCCATTTCTCATAATTTTATGAAAAGCTCTTCGGTGTCGCATTTCTGGCCATATTGCGCCCAAAGCAGAAGTTGCACCTAAGAAAGATTTATTTTACTTTTAACTTGTCATGGGCCTAAGGGGGCGGCACCAATCGATGTTTTCTGTTTTGTACCAGACCATATACATTTTCATAAACGGGTTTCGTGTAGGCATCCACCCAAACCGGTCTAACTAGAGGGCGTCCTAATTCCCACACTCACCACTCTCCGACGAGTGAGTAGCATATCATACGGTCCCCGGGCCATTCCTTGCCCCGTTGTTCTCCTGTCACGCTGTGCCTTGTTCGAGCTAACGACAAGCAAAGTCGCCCCAATCGCCAGGGCGAACAGCGCAATGGTAGAAGCTTTGAATTGGAGCAACATGGCCGTAAATAATATAATGCACCGTGAGTATGTGTGATAATGTAGCACCTGAAATATAAACAGATTCAAAACATAGAAAGCAGTTAGCGAGCGTATAACTAACACACATTATAACTTACGATCGAAGATTAAAACATATTTGACGCGAACAGACAAAGAACGGCTCACACAGCAGTTCACTAACGAAGAAACCCCACGTATATCTAAAGCCTGCCGCACACGATAGGAAACGGCTGAGCTAGGTCACCTCGTGAGGCAATTAACTCAGGTCTTTCGTGTGCGGCTGGTTAAGCAGCATTTGGATTAATTCGATGTTTGGTATTGAATTAAGTTCTGGTGTTCAACACCCGGATTCAACACGCCCAAATCGACCTGATAAGGACTCGCTTTTGTCTCCCTAACGTCAGTTGTTAGAGGCCCCGCGGCGCAGGGGGTTCCCTCTAATGAATAGGTTGCAGAAGTGAAACTTTCAAACAGTTTGTTTACATCAATGATGATAGAGGCCATTAAGCGCTGCCAATGGATATGATGACGCCTGGATACGGCACACAAAGAGAATGGGTGCAAGAAAACGTAAACCGATGCGATTTTCCTGTGGAAGTAAGTGTATTGGTTCGCGGAAGGAAATAGCTGCCGCTGTTTCTTAGCCATGTACGTGAGGCCGCACCGTGCGCAGCCGCACTAAGCTACAGGTCTGAATGACACCTTCCTGACGGGGTCTCGAGTTCCTGAAATCATTTCTAGTTACACTTAAAAACACTTTATTATACCGAAATACCGACGATGTTGGTATGTCTGCAAGCTGCAGCAACCAGGATGATTGTCCCTTGTTTTATTCACTTCTGTTTTCGTCTTCGTAATGTTGATTTATTCGGTTTAGAACCAAGCGAATTCACGCCTGCTTGCAGTGCAGCTTAGCCTACAGACGTTTTAATCATACAGATTTAATAAGTCTCGGGATTATTGCTTAAAGATACTTGTTTTACTAACTTGAGCCTGAAAGAGTTGGTTTGTGTTTATATCAGGAATAGGCCTATACGTTTCAATTTTCCCATACGGGTTAAATTATAGGCCTATGGTTTTTCGTATCTGGCAACCAACACAATACTATAAGTTCTCACAATCTTGAGAGATAGGTTATTGCACTGTGTATATCACTAGTTATGACGTATTACCTCTACTAGACTGCTAACGAAGAAAATGTGTTACCAAATGTTTGTGCGATTATAGTAGAAGTGTAATGTAATAATTTAGTTGTTTTTTTTGGTTTTTTTAATCAGGTCCAGTTAAGTTTAATTCGTAAGGGCCTAGTTCGTGAATTTCAATGGCTATAATCATCGTACGATTAGCAATTTTACACATCCTTTGTAAACAAACGTATTTATTGAAGAATAAATGCTACAAGTAACCAAGTTCAATGGTACATAAAATTTGACTCCTCGAATATCGTCACTCCTTTTTTTAATTTCAAGCGCCGGCCGTATTTCAGAATCGATCGTGCCGACAACTTGTATCTTTTTATGTAACGCGTCAAGCATTACTTTACAAATAAAGCAGACGAGAGAACCGTACGTGTTTACATGTATATATTATAATCATGACTAATGTCATTAGCAATATGAGATAAGGCAGATATAAATCCCTACACGTGGATCGTATAAGGCTGTGATATGTTTATGGTACAATTCTATAAATGGAGCGTTATAACCCCAGTTCTGTCATCGGGAACAATTTGAGAACATTCATGGCTAAACTATTTGTTTAGGTTTGAAATTACCACTTTCTTTAATGGATGACATACTTTTTCAACAGCTCATTCAGAAGCAATCTCTTTACCATGTACGCCAATTTGTTTGTTTATAGTGAGCTTGCGACGACCTGTGTATTTGCTTTGTCAATTCAACGCCGATTGCCACACCGAGACAAATTTCACGAATGTACCGGTGGGAAACTTCTCATTGACGATCGAACTTAATCGCGTGTATCAATAAACATTTGCTGCAGTGAGAAGCAATGTAGGTTTTTTTCAATGCAAAGTTTGGGTAGATGAGTGAATCAATTAATGGACAAGATCGAGTTCAAACGGCAACATTTCCCCATACATTCAGAACATTTTTGTAATTGTTTACAGCAAAGGTTTGGAGTCAATTATCTCAAATTGTTGGACTTTATTATCGAACATCGACAGAAGAAATTATTTATATTGAGCTAGGCTCTATAAGATACTATGTACCCTATTTAATGTTAAGTCGTTGAATAATGTACTCCAGCCATTAGACTACTGGACCACAATTTCAAACTACACATACCATTTTGCCAAAACTGATTGCTTTAACCCTCTCACTACCATTGGCGACTATAGTCGACAGGAATGTATACCATGTATACCAGTCAATATTATGTAATTCTATTACGAATAGAGTAGGCCTACAATTATGTGTAGTTTTAGCCGGTTCTCGCTAGAGTTATTCTGAAATTTGGTAGCGAAAGGGTTAATTACTTGTTTTTTGTTCGCTCTGCAAACAATTGGAATAATTTATTACAGTCGAGAGCATAGTAAATACCTCATCAAATCTAAAAGGCACATTCCAAAAATGACACCATCTGCTTCTTTACCAAGTTGTACTGTATTTTGTAATAACTCGTATTTGTAATGTTGGTGACTTTTTTTGACTTTTCAAATGGAACTTTATTGTACTTCAAAAACCATCAAACATTAACATCAAACGGATGTTGGAAATATGGTTTTTAGAACAGCGAGAAGTCAAGCTTTTAACAGTAAAACAAGTACCAAAAAACGTCACATTAGGATAAAAAAGGGAGAGTGAGGGGTAATATTGGTGATGAACCCCACGATTTTCTTGTTATGTCTTTTTTTTCCCGTGAAGTGATTTGGACGGGCTGAATAGCCTTTTTCACAACCCCAGACTTTGTCTAAACTAACTAAAACTAAAACAGCACGATACGTATGTACATGTATATACGTACGTATACGTACGACGTGTGCACGCGTATATTATGCTATTTCGATGCCGTCATAAATAAAGCTGTAATTTAAATAAAAACACGTCATCGAATGAAAAGACGTCATCAAAATAAAATTAAGACGTCATCAAAATAAAATTAAGACGTCATTAAATAAAAAAGCGTCATCAAATTTTAAGGCGTCATCAAATAAAAAATACGTGATCACATTCAAAGCCGTCATCAAACAAAAACAAAGCCGTCACTAACTGATCGGTTTTAATGACATCTGATTGTTGTGATTTATAGTGAATATGTAAAGACTATAGATGAAAACTTATAGTAATGATGATTTACTTTCCAAAGACTGCTTTTAATGCCCACATTTATTTCGGAATGCTTTGGTACAGGCTAACGGCAAATAGACCCACAATCTTGGTAAAACAAAATGTACACCCCAAAAGTTATTGTTAAAACCATAAGCGCACAATTCTGCACTCCGTTGTACAGTACATGCATGCAAAATTGCACCAAAAGCGAAGCTGTACCTTTTAAGGTGCTGCCACTGTTGTTGTTTTATGATGGCTCTTTCGACAAACTTGTGTCCTGTGTGCCAGTTGCTATAGAAGTCACGATGTTATCTATGCCACTTTGCTACGAGGTTATATATCTATACTTGGCTAGAGGCACATTATATGCCTCGCCGGAAGAAGTTACGGTTTGAGTGGTGGGAGGAAAGCCCAGAACTAGGGAAACCCCACGAGGTTAGAGAGGGACCGAAAACCCAGTTCACATGCAATTGGCACCAACGGGGTTTGAACACGGGACCTACAGAGGTGAAGGCGAGGAAGGTAACACTGCGCCACCTAACCCCCCAATGTGTTGCTATTGAGAGTGCAGATTTGAATAATTTCTTTTGACAAACTTAAAAAATACAGCGCTTAACAAATTTATTAGACCACCACCCTATAAGGTTTATGCCACAGCTGCCCTAAATTAACAGCATTGGTAATTATCAAAATCATTTGTTATGTTTCTGTAATGGTTAATACCAGTATGTAGAAGCTCTTTAACCGAAATAATATTTTTAATGCTAAAAATATTATCCGTGAATTTTCAAATTAATTGTTTTACAAAAAAACTGAAAAAATAGTAAAGCACATTATTATTTCTTGATTAGAATGTCAAATTATAGTCATTTACTTGCATTCAAACAGAAAAATTAGTTTTAGTGGTTGAATGTTAGTAAATTGAATGTTATTGATTATTTTCTGACTTCTCAGAGAAGCCCAGTGAGCCGGCTCAAATTTGGGTATAAAAAAGTGAATTCAGTTTGTTATTTGCCAAATAAATAACAATAAAAATGTTAGTTTTAAACAAGTTTTTGAAGGATTTCTAAAATATTTGTTGTCTTGTTTTTATGACAGGTGGTCTAATAAATTTGTTAAGCACTATATATATTTTTTAAATTGTGTTGAACAGGTATATGCTCGCTTGAAAATTATGTGAAAAAAGAAACTTAATCGATTGCCACTTGCATCTATGCCTGGGTTGTTAGTGAATCTAGTTTACCCCTCTCCCGGCTGCACTCGGCCCATATTCGTGATTAACCCTTCCGCTACCAAATTGTTTTCAGGACAAGGCTAGCGAGAACCGGCTAAAATTAGACATTGTATTCTATTCATAATAGAATTACATAATATTGACTGGTATACATTGTATACATTCCTGTCGACTATAGTCACCAATGGTAGTGAGAGGGTTAACCAAATCGACCGCTGTTTTTTTTTCAGATTTGACCATGCACATCGTGCACAACACCCGCGAGTGTGAGCACATCATGGAGATTGGCTGGAGGAACCGCTCCACGGGCTCGACGCTGATGAACGCCGACTCGTCACGTTCCCACTCCATCTTTACCATCCACATCGAGCGCTGTGACCTGGACGACTCGGGCGCTGACCACCTGAGGGCCGGCAAGTTGAACCTGGTCGACCTGGCGGGCAGCGAGAGACAGGCCAAGACGGGTAAATGTTCCCTAAAAAATATTTTTTATTATTATTATTTTGGTTTATTAAAACATTGCAGATGTAGCCAAAGGCTAAATTAAACACATTAAGAAGATACAGTACACATTTTAAAACCGTTTAGAAATACTTTTCTAAAATTAGTACGCAAACTACAGTGAAATCGCGTTAAGTCGAATCCCAAGGGAATAGGGAAAACATTTGAGTTATCCGGAGTTCGAGTTAACTGAGGTTGCGCAATTCGTGGCAGTACACCATGCTGCAATAAGTTAGACTACCACCAACGATCGTATAGCAAGCCTTGGCTGTTCGATTTACCATTTAAAATATTGACAAAATAGAGAATTGGACTGTTTTTTAAACGATTAGTCTTACACTTAATGTGTTGCCTTAAACGTTGGCAGTTGGTGAACACATGTGCCAAGGATAGGAATGTTTAAAAAAAAAAAAACCTTGGGTGAGGGATGTAAATTTTCCAGATTTCCATGGAAATTCACTAGATTTTTATTCTCTTTGTTTAACTGGAATGTTATCGTAATGCAACGTCGAACAAGATTCTAGCCTTCGATTTGAGGCGGAACCCAATCTAGCTTACGGTAGGAAATATCGTACCTATCCTACTGACTTATCCCCGTTCTAACTTTCTTTTTGTAGGAGCAACCGGAGATCGTCTGAAAGAAGCGACCAAAATCAACCTGTCCCTCTCCGCCCTGGGCAACGTTATCTCAGCTCTCGTCGACGGGAAGTCCAAGCACATCCCTTACCGGGATTCAAAGCTGACTCGCTTGCTACAGGACTCGCTGGGTGAGACCAACTGCGCCGCTGTTCCGATGCTCGCAGCGCGAGGATGCTTCGAGTTTGCTGCCGCTTGCTGCTGCGAGTTCACTGCCACAATGCTGCCACAGTGCTGCCACAGTGCTGCCACATTGCTGCCACATTGCTGCCACAGTGCTGCCACAGTGCTGCCACGTTGCTGCCACGTTGCTTCCACATTGCTGCCACATTGCTGCCACATTGCTTCCACATTGCTGCCACATTGCTGCCACATTGCTGCCACATTGCTGCCACATTGCTGCCACATTGCTGCCACATTGCTGTCGCTTGTTGCTGCGAGTTCGCCGCCGCATAGCTGCGACGTTGCTGCCAAACGAGCCATGTTCTTCACACGCACTGCGACCTCGTGTGACCTCTGCTCTTGAGGGTGTATCTGTGTCTTCCCTATGTGTATGTGCGACGCGCACACTGTCTCTCCGAGTGCACGCAATCGCGGTCATTGCATCACCTCAGCCCTGTTCGGGCAAAAATAAATTTTCCCAATTTTGACATAAGGAGCAGTTATATAGCGAAGGTTATTTTATCTGCACATTTCAAAGTAAAGTGGTATAAACAATTTATAGTGCAGTGTATTTTTTTTAAGGATTCTGCTTTTTATTATAGCCCCGCCCCTCTTCGAAACTTCGCCTAAGATGTTTTTTTTCCGTCTTGGATTGAAAGGTGGTAACACCAAGACCCTAATGGTCGCGTGCCTGTCCCCGGCCGACAACAACTACGACGAGACACTGAGCACGCTACGCTACGCCAACCGCGCCAAGAACATCAAGAACAAGCCCAAGATCAATGAGGACCCCAAGGACGCCCTCTTGAGGCAGTACCAGGAGGAGATCAACAACCTCAAGGCCATGCTGATGGGGCAGATGCCGATACCCGCGGGGGGCTTCGAGGGTGAGTCTTTTTTCGTCCGAACTTCATATCGCGCATGCAACCGTTACATATGTCACCTGTCACCACAAAACCAGGATATAAGTGTTTCCATAAATTAGGGTACCAGTTTGTGACGGTGTCCCCTCTTACGTCGTGAAATGGATCCATTATTATTTTATTATTATGACTCTTAATAATATTGTTGTGTTTTAATATAACAATGTCAGTATTGCCTTTTGATTCTGATTCAAACACGACTGCAAATACTCTAAACAATTAGAAGTAATTAGGTGGCTTATTTCCCATCACAAATTGGTACCCTACTTTATAGAAACAGTTAACACCCATCTCTGCTTGTGCCAGAAAATTTGCATTTTATACTCATAATAATAATAAAAAGATGTCCATCATTATGAATCCTAAGAAGACGTTAGAACTGCCTGGAAATGGCTGTTTTACTAACAGTCATTTATATGATTATTAATTTGGCGACAAATGTAGTCACCCCCACAGATTGTAGTTAATTGATGCGTACACACGTATGATTTGGACGTTCAAAGAGTTAATATTAAAAATATGTCATCCCCCTTTCTTGACCACATTAATTGAATTTGATTGTTTTCCCTCTCATTTAGGGGCTTCTCCTGTTGCCAAGCAACCGCCCGTCTCCAGTGGAGGCGTGGCGCTGCCCTCGTCCTCCTCCTCCCCGCATGACATTGAGGCGGAGGCAGAGAGGGAGCGCATCCGCCAGGAGTACGAGGAGAAGATATCGGAGATGTCGGCCAAGTATCAGGAGGAGCAGTCCAACAGGAATAAGCTACAGGCCGACATCGACGAGCTCAAGAAGTACTACGCTTCACGCCTTGAGGAAGTCCCCGAGGCTATCAAGCAGACCGGTAAGAAAAACAAACCACACAAAGACAATATGTGACCGTCTCTGTAGAAATGAGTCGCATGTCGCAAAACCATTATTTTAGTTATAGTATAAACTAGCGGGGGTAACCCGGCGCCGCCCGGGTTATAAAACACATCCGTGTTCCGTTTCTTTTCTTTTTTTTCTTCTTTTTTTCTTCTTTTTTTGTTTTTGTTTTTGTTTTTTATATTTTTTATTCAGAACCACCCTGAGGTCATGGTGAATCAGAATATATATGGTGTTGGGGCTCCATATGTTATGGTTTCTGGGTTCAGAGCATTCATACATTTACAGGGTTTGCTCTTTATACGTATATTCATCCAAGGAGCTTACAGACATTATAACCTAGTATTTGTTTGTTCAAAAGACATTGACTTTTTAACAAAACATGCAATAGGTATCTATCAGATATCAAAATCAAGCTGGTATGGTACTCTTTCCAGCCATATTTATAACTCAAATAAAGTTGTCAGCGACATGTGACTGAATTTTGCAGAGTGGATCACAAATTTCCCAATTTGGAGATAAATAGCAATTGTAGGGTAATTGAGGGCACTCTTTCCATTTAGCAGTCAACGCTGTCCTACGTTTTACAATAAATTTGTTTGGTATAAATGGAACTTTCATAGCCTTTTCTAAAACAAGTTATTGTCATTTTTAGGAATACACCATTTTGCCAAAGGAGGACTGATATATTCAGCATTCAAACCTGTCCAAATTCTTTCGAATGAAGTTCATAATAAAGCCTGGCATCATTTAAAATAAGGTTGAATGAACTTGTGTGAGCCTATATCATTCAAAAAGACCAGAAAACGTTTGTGTATCAAAACTTTTCTTTAGTGCTGTATTGATCTTGGGATAGTACTTTGTATCTTCAGCCTTGTACTACTAACTTTACAGTTGATCTGCGTAGCGTACTTATTTTGTCTCCCTTTTGACCTGATCTCCATCAGCAGCAGCAGCAGCATCTGCTCCCGAGCCGTCTGGCCGGCAGGCAGACCAAGACCCACCATCCGTGGGGTCGGAGGTTATCTGTGCGGAGCCGTGGAGTGACAGAGGGGAGGAGGTGATCCATGGGGACTACCCTACCGAGAGCTCGGCCGAGCTGCTGCAGGAGGGGGCGGCGGAGGAGGAGGGACCCTCCGCTCCGACCGCTTCGCCCACGCTGCCACGCAAGGATGCCCCCGCCGGCCAGGGGCTGGATCAGAACGAAGCTCTAAAGAGGTCAGTTTAATAGGCATAGCTTGTAGTAGTATTACATGTAGGTATTAACTTAAGTATTTGGCATGGTCTAAACATACAATAGAATGTCTATTTACGATTTTGGCATTTAACGTGGGGCCATTATTTTTTTTAAATTTTGCTGAACAGGTATATGCTTGCTTTTTGTGACATTATGTGACAAATAAAACTCAATTGATTGCCACTTACATCGATGCCTGCAAACAAAACTTGAACGGGAAATTTAAGCATTTCCCCCCCCCCCCCCCAATGCTGTTTACTTTATACGATATAATAAATATGGATTAAATAACATTTGTCTTATCAACATACCGTAATTTTGTATTAACTTAAAGCTGAAAGACTTTGTCTAACTGAATATGCCAATAAGGCCACAAAACAAAAGGATTGTGTTGCCCTCACCGACCGACCGTAATATTTGAAAAAATTTGGTCTGGTTTAACACGTTGATAGGAGTGCTTTTCTTCCCGAGATTGACTTATCCCTTGGTTTTTCAGGATACAACACAGATTGATTTAAACACAGGGACAATTCGGTTTATTATTATATTCTGGTATATAAAAGGTTTGACACTTAAATTTTGAGATAATAAAAAAAAAAAATCCCACCGACCGACTCCACATCCTCATTTAAAAAAAAAAAACTGACTTGTTGCTGGTTTTGTGGTGGTGGGTCACATTTGTTATCCTGTGAAAACTATATACATAAAGGGCAAACGGTGTAAATTTACGAATGCTCTGAACTCAGAAACCATAACATATCCCCAACATCATATATCCTGAATCACCATGACCTCAGGGTGGTTCTGAATTAAAAAAAAAGAATAAAAAAAGGGACACAGATGTGTTTGATTCCGAAGCGGAACTGTAAACGTGGAAGCACCCTCTCTTGTTTTACACCTTCCAGGCTGCAGCAGCTGGAGCACGAGATGGTCGGCGGGGAGCGGGCAGCCGACGAGAGCCTGAAGCAGAAGCGCCGCAAGAAGCTGAAGCACGCCGAGGTTCGCAAGCTGCAGCTGGCCAAGGCCATCGCCAAGATGGACGACGACGGGATCATGCTGAACATCTACAGCAACATCGAGGAGGAGCTCAAGGCCAAGAACAAGCTGCTGGAGGCAGAGAGGGGCAAGGTAGGAACTCCCACAGCCTCTAGGCAAAACCTCCCACGGCCTCTAGGCTTAACCTCCTACGGCCTCTAGGCTTAACCTCCCACGGGCTCTAGGCTTAACCTCCCACGGGCTCTAGGCTTAACCTCCCACGGCCTCTAGGCTTAACCTCCCACGGCCTCTAGGCTTAACCTCCCACGGCCTCTAGGC
>JAVCKS010034518.1:0-11861 GCA_032273685.1 Pteraster tesselatus
GATGGGTTAATTTTAAGTAAGAATGTCCAAGTTTTTCATAAGGATTTAATTTGTAAACATCTTTATTCACAAAAAAGCAAAAGAAATAGATTAAAAAAAGTCGAATCATAATTATAAGCGCCAGATCGCGCTGTACCACCAATAGGAATTTGCGCATAATTAAATTATTGAAATGTACACTTTTCTTTATTTCAAGAAGCACTCTGTAAAATTACAGAAAATCGGTACAAGGGGTCTGTAAGCATAAATATTCCTGTAAAAAAACTTTTCTTCTTTTCATTTCAAGTAAAATAAATAAAAATTCTGTTGAAAACCAGTTATTTCGTTTCTTTTAGAACTATTCTTTAAAATTATACAGATGGTCTGCGGCTACAATGATTCACAAAACAGATTTTTCCTAAAAAAATTAGGATTACTTTATTTTACGAAGCACTCTGTGAAATCCCAGAAAATTGGTACATGGGGTATGTAAGCACAACAATTTCCTGTAACAAAAATTCTTCTCTTTTAAAAAAGACTGTTCTGTTAAATTGCAGAAAATGTCAAGTTACAACAATTTACAGAATGATTCTGAATTTGTTTTCCCTGTAAAATCTTCTGTTTTCTTTAACAGTGTGATGTCTCATTTTCCGGTCGTTCTTTGGACAACTGCACCGACATTCGGATCCTGGGTGTCACTTTTGACAGTAAAGTTACATTTGAAAAGCATGTTCGTAATATTGTTGCTTCTGCCTCCCGTAAGCTTGGGATATTGCGGAAAGCAAATGCTTTTTTGATTGCTCCACTATCACTTTTGGTGCTTTTGGTCATTTGTGCTGCTTTTGTTAGGGTATTGTGTTCCTGTCTTGGCATCGACAGCCCCCAGTCATCTTCATCTGCTTGATAGAGTTGTGCGCAATGCTTCATTCCTTTCATCAGGAAATGTAACGTGTAATCTTTCTCATCGTCGTCAAGTAGGCAGTATCTGTTCTATAAGATTTGGAACAGAACCAACCATTCCCTGAATTCCTGTCTTTCTATGCCATTTGTAAAGGTTCGAAGCACCCGACGTTCAGATTCATTACAATTTGCTTTTGAGGGATAATTATTCGCGGTAGGACTAATCAGTATTCTCGTTCCTTCATTCCAAGTAATGTAAGGTTTTGAAATAGTCTCAACAATAGGATTTTTGATGTGTCCGACAGTTTAAACTTATATTCTTTTAAATTATGGGTTAATTTCGTTCTACTTTCTTGTTTGCCCAAATTTGTTTTGTCTTTGTTCATTCTTCCGTTCATGTACTCTGGGTGTCTTTGGGGACACGAGTCCTGTACACCTTGTATTTCACTTGTGTTCTGTCATACGTTTGTATGTCACTTTCCAGGTAGCAAGCCCAGATGCATGGGCCCATGGAAAATATCTGGGCAATCTGGGCATGGGCCAACTCACATGTATCCCATGTGGGGCCCATATGGGTTAGCCCATATGGGGATTTACTTGGGCCTGCCCATGTGGGTATCATAAGGGCAAAATCTGGGCAAGCCCATGTGGGGATAATATGGGTTCGCCCATAATGGGGAAACACATGCATGTGCACACTTAGAAACAAGGGTTCTTTAAGGGCTCTTCACAAACATTAAGGGTTTGAGGTAGAACCATTTTGCGCAAAAAGGTTTTTCGTGAGTTCTGGTTCTTGGTAGAATCCACTATAAAAACAATAACGGGCATTAAAACATAGTTTTGAAACATGCACATAACAAATTTACTGTAGGCCTATGACATATCAATTTAAGATCTCTACTTACTATTATAGACACCAATTATACACACGTGTCCATCGATCGGGTTGAAAAAGACATACCCCACAACCATGAGTCGAAAGTATACACGCCACAGGAAACGAATACTGTGTTTCCTTCTCGGAACTGATCCGTTTTGCTACGAATCAAAAACAAGGGTCATGTAAATATCGAAAAAACCAATATCATGTCTCCTTAGGTGCGACAACTCATCATATCTTAAGAAGGCTGCAACATATATGAGACACATGGTCATAAACCTTAAATTAACTAAGGTAAGCTGATCTGGCTTAGTACAGAACTCAGTATACAAACGAAGGAGAATATCGGGAGTGGTTGGCTGCTTAGGCTCATGCGATTTAGCTAACAGACGGGACGTAGCCTGACGGAAAGATCGAACTGTGGGTATTGAACATGGGCTAGTGCCAACTGAGGCACTACAGAGGCTATAAACCCAATTAATAGCGTAAAAGATACTGTCAATAGGGGCTGGTGTTAATGTGGTCTGGCTCACGTGATTCAAATACAGAAGAAAATGGAGCGGATCGATCGGGAAGCATCGGACTTCGTCGTAAGCCATGGTCCACTTTCTCCATCGGATATAAGCGTAAGCGTACTTCCGAGTAGTGTTGTCCGCCTTTGCATGTAGGACCTTCTGTTACACCCGCGTGATTGCCAGGGATGGCACTTACGGATGTTACATTAAAATAATGTATATCGCGACCCTGCAAGAATTAATGGACAGTAGTCAGGCAACAAATACAGGAAAATGTGCAGAATTACTTTAATGCTGTAGTCACAGGGTCATTGCTGGTAGAACAATGAGCCAGGCCAAATTCCTGTCCCTTAAGCTTCCTGGTGGTTCGGGTCAGTCCATAATTTGCAAGGGTAAAATAGAGTCTAGACTAATACATTATAAGTGGAGGGGGAGCAAAATTAAATAATAGGGGGTGACCATTTTCCCTGACCTCTACACTCGCCCCTGCAAAAAGAAATGTTGTCCCTAACATTTACAAATTTATAATGGCATAACTATCCGATCCTGTTCATCCGAGAAACAGTCCATAAAGTGTCCATTTCAACAGCGTGAAGCTCATCAGTTACTGAGCAGTTTCTCTCTGTCAAAGTAGCTGGTTGGGATTGAGGTCCGAAGGAGTAGCTAATTCCACGTCCCTCCATCTCCAGATTGTCGATGAAATGGGCTAGACCTGGATGACAAACGCAGCAACATCTTCCGTTGTGGGCTATTATGTCGTTGGTGCCTCATGGTGGGTTAACCTCACATCGATGCAACCAGACGACCATCTCTTCCCCTGGTACACTGCGCAGTGGTTTCTTCTTTCACTGTTGCTGGTTTAGGTTTTGATCGCTCTCTGCAGGTTTCGGTGAGCTTAATGAGTTACGTTCTGAAACTCATACCTGGCTGGGGTGGTACTTGGTTCCACATCCAGCTGGGTGGCATCAGTGGGGCTTGCATAAAACCGGGTTGGATCATAGCATTTGGAATCCCATAGATCGGCATACCCCAAGGAGGCGCTGGAGAACTATGGACAGCTGTGACATGAGGATACCTCTGTTGATATGATGGCTCTCCATACTCAAACAGTCTTGGGGGATGTCGCTGTCTGCATGGTCTGCCTTCCTCGGGAGGCGGTGCTGGCTCGGGCTGTAGCTGTGGTTGTTGTTCCTCCTGGTCGTCTGGCACATCTAGTGCTGTTGTCTGTTCACCAGGCTCGGTCAGGTCAACCTTATGGGCCAAGGGATCCCTTGCTTCAGCGCGAACCTCTGGCATTTCATTACAGAGAGGGTCCACTGCTACTGAGTTGTTGTCCTGCTCAGTGGTTTCCCCTTCAGCTCTATTATCCAGTTCTGGTGGTGGTTCATCGGTCAGTCCATCATGTGATGGTGCGTCAAGGGTGAATGGCATTGCCCTGGGGTTTAACACCGTCCTGCTATCAACTTGAGCGCTTGGTCTGTCATCACTCTCATCAGAGGGGGTACAGAGTACTGCCGGATCTTCATCGTCCGAGCTGCTATCGCTCACTGGAGGTTGGGGGTACGAGCCAGCTTCCTTTGATTTAACCTCTTGAAACCCTTTTCCGGTTGGAGCTGGCTTGTCTTCGCGTCAGTGTCAGCACGCATGCTGGCACAGGGAAGGAGAACATTTCGGTAGAGGACTCGATGCTTGGACTTACATGTACCATCCACAGCTTTCACTTCATAGACTGGCGAGTCTTCTCCCTTCCTTTGGACAACCACATACACCTGGTCCTCCCAGTATGCACGAAGTTTCCCTGGCCCAGTATACCGTCCAACATTACGGACGAGCACTCGGTCTCCCGGTTGCAGAACCGAACTGCGGGTCTTCTGGTCATGGTATCGTCTTCCTCTTTCAGTAGACTTAGCTGCTTGCTGGGTCGCTATCGAATATGCTTCCTTCATTTGTGCTTTCCACTTTCGTACAAACTGGTTGTGGTCTTCAGAGTCTGGTCCAAGTTGAGGGTTCAAGCCAAAGGCAACATCAACCGGTAGGCGTGGAGATCGTCCATACAAAAGGAAGAATGGAGAGAACCCAGTGGCGGCATTGGTAGTGCAGTTATATGCATGGATAACTTTCGGGAGTGATTCTTTCCAATTCTGCTTCTGTTCCGCCGCGAGTGTCCTTAGCATGGCCAGTAAAGTCCTGTTCAGACGTTCACACTGACCGTTCCCCTGAGGGTGGTATGGGGTAGTTCTCGAACTTGCTACCCCTGAGAGCTGCTGAAGGCGTCGGAAAAGTTTGTTCTCAAACTCGCCTCCCTGGTCGTGGTGGATGCGGTGGGGATAACCAAAGCGAAGAACAAAATCATTAAAGATTTTGTCTGCTACCGATCTGGCAGATTTGTCCTTAGTTGCGTACGCTTGGGCAAACCTCGTGAAATTGTCAACAATGACTAGGATGTATTCAAATCCACCCTTGCTCCTCTCGAGATGAACAAAGTCAATGGAGATTACCTCAAATGGTGCTGTTGTTGTAATTGTACCCAAGGGTTCTCTGATGTGTTGAGCAGGTTTGCGGTCCCTGAGGCAGGGACATACCTTCATGCAATAGTGTTCAATGTCCCGCTGCATGTGGGGCCAGTAAAAACGGTCCCTGGCTAGGTCGAGGACACGTCCTGCACCAAGATGACCCATGTTGTCATGGAGCTCTCTGTAGGCTACTGGTCGCGGTGTTTCAGGAAAGACTATCTGCATACGCAATCCCTTCTTCCGGACAAGAAGTCCTTCCTCAAGGCGGAGATGTCCTCAATCCCGTACAGCCAGTGTGTTTGGTGGGTCGTTTTCCATGTCCTTTCGAGTCGGGCGTTTTCCCTTCTGTAGATACCTGATCACTCGCGCGGTTGCTGGGTCCTCACTCTGTGCTCTCTGAAGGTGTTCTTTATCCAGAACCTGGTCACAAGTAGTTGGGGTTGACAAGTCAGGTTGCGCATTAATGGCTGTGGCCCATGTGACTTCACCCTGACTCTGGGCTTGAAGAGTGCTGACAGTAGCTCCGATCTCATCTTTGGAGACTTCAGCTGTGCATTCTTCTATGCAGCGGTCAATGTCGAGGGGCATTCGGGATAGGGTATCTGCATCAGCATTATTTTTTCCAGGGCGATACTTGATGTTAAAGTGAAAATCAGCAAGCTCTGCTACCCACCGGTGTCCCGTCGCATTCAGACGTGCAGAGGATAAGACATAGGTTAGAGGATTGTTGTCAGTGTAGACTGTAAATGGTGTGGAATAATACAGGTAATCCCGAAACTTTGCAGTAATGGCCCATTTCAGTGCCAAAAACTCTGACTTCCCCGAGTGGTAGTTCTTCTCAGCTGGGCTGAGGGTACGGGAGCCGTAGGCAATTACGCGCATCTTGCCTTGCTTCCTCTGGTACAAAACGGCACCCAACCCTTCACACGAAGCATCAGTGTGAACGACGAATGGCTCGTTGTAGTCCGGGAACGCCATGACTGGAGGAGAGGCTAAGCATTCGAGAAGTTTATTCAGTACCCTCTGGTGACGATCTGTCCAGTCGACCTTCTGCTTGGAGAGTTTTTGCACTGACTTTTTTTAGGTATCATCTTGGTCTTGCTTGTCATCTGCTGGTTACTTTGGTCAGTGCTTACCGGTACTTTCATTAAGTCATAGAGAGGTCGAGCAGTACAAGAGAAGTCCTGGATATACCTGCGATAGTACCCAAGTAAGCCTAGCAGTTTTCTCAGATCGCCCACAGTTTCGGGTCTCTTTTGGCTGAGGGACTTGACAGCAGCTACATCAGAAGGATCGAGCCTATGGCCATCTGCGGAGACGAGTCGGCCCAGATAACGCACCTCACTTCGGAAGAGCTCGCACTTATTTGGTCGCAACTTCACACCATGGCTCTGTAGACGCTGGAGGACCTTCTGTAAGTGGTCGAGATGATGCTGGAAGTCATCGCTGAACACTAACACATCGTCTAGGTATGACATAGCAATTTCACCGTTTAGACCATCCAGGCAGGTCTCCATGAATCTCTGGAAGACAGCAGGTGCGTTGGTCAGCCCAAACGGTATCCGCACCCACTCGTACAACCCCCACGGAGTGATGAATGCTGTGAGAGGGCGACTTTCCTCGGACATAAAGCCCTGGTGGTACGCTTTCCCTTGGTCGAGAGTGGAAAACCAGCGATTACCACCCAGGCTGTCCAGCACATCCTTGATCCTAGGGATAGGTTGACGATCCGGAATGGTCTTCTTATTCAATTCCCTGTAGTCAACACAGAGTCGAAGACTACCATCCTTTTTCCGGACACATACCACTGGTGACGAGTAGGGAGACGTAGACTTCGAAATCCAATCACGGCTGATTAGATATGATAAATATGTGCGTATCTCTTGGTAAAGGGGGCGGGGCATGGTCATGTAAGTCTTCCGGACTGGCGTTGCATCACTGAGGTTGATCCTTATTCTCAGGTCTGGCGCACTACCCAGATCAGTGTCGTCCCTCGCAAAGGCTGTTGCACTTTATTAGAGAAGCTTCCCGGCTGCAGCCTTCTGTGACGATGTCAAGTGGTTGAGGTCAATGGGTGGTATCCAGTTGTCATTGGCAGAAACACTGGATACGGTTGTGGTAACATCATTAGCAGGGCAGTTAGGTGGGGATGACACCCACTCTTTAAAAGTAGAGGGCTCTATTGGGTAGACTGAATTAACCAGCTGAATATGGCCAAGCAAGCTCCGACGTCTTAGGATGATGTCTCTGTCAGTGGTGTTTACTACCCGAATAACGACTGGACAGCAGGAACCTGGAGTTAGGGTGACAACTGACTCTTCAACTTGAAGCCCTTCTGTCCATTGCTGTTCAACATCTGGCTCGAACAGTCCCGTTATCTTGCCGTCTAGCGGGCCTGCACGTATTTGACACCGCACACCGACACTGCTTTGTTTGGGTATAACCCGGTCTTGTCTGCCTGTGGTGACACTGCAGACGTCTTCGGGGTCATTCGTCTGGATGAGTTGAACCAACTTCTCGGCCTTGTTCTGCTCCAGATTCTTCATCGCACTGCCGAGAATGTAGGTAGCATCTTTCCCAGATTGTTGTACCACCGTCTCAATCACATTGTAGCCTATTATAGGATGTTGTAACGGGTTCTTGGTAACGAGAGCGGGGAAAGCGACTGGAGGGCACACCTTCGGGGTTGTCATCTTCAATTCAATTTCTACCCATCCTTCGAACGGGATCTGTGTGCCATTGGCCGCCCGGAGATCGAGGTTGCGTTCATGTTCCAAAAGCTCAGAAATTGGACGGACAGACGAACTGGACAGGTTGTCGTGAAGCCAACCAGTACTTATCAGGGAAACTTGGGCTCCGGTATCCCATAATACTGTAGTGGGCAAATCGTTCAGAAGACAGTCAACTGTACATCTGGAGCCAATAAGGTTTGTCACTTTCCGGTGTTGTCTCGGGGTAATATGGCAGATAAAAGTGCTGCTGTTGTGGTCGCGATTCTGTTGGGTTGATCGGGAAAATCTTGCAGAAGGGGCTACACCCTGTCCCGTGGGGGCAGCCCATTTCCGTTTCCCTGGGGTCGTTGTGTGCGTCTTTGGCGGCAGCCTCGCGCAAAATGATCCGACGATCCGCACTTGAAGCAGTGGTCACAGGACGAACCAGCTCCAGCCATCCCACTCTCTACAGCCACGTCGTGGGATGGGTTGCTGTCAGGGGGATATTTTGCTGGTGCCCGCTGTAGGGATTCGTTGAGGGCAGCAACCTGTATCTTTAGAGCAGCGAGGTCTGCCATCCCAGCCTGTAACTCGGCTATCTGAGTTGAAAGCAGCCCTGGCTTTGACTGGTGATTTTGCGCTGGTTCTGCTTCCTGCAGTTCGTTGACAACCACAGGTCTCGTCTGATGGAGTTTTTTTCGTCGTTCTGCCTCAAGACTTGAGCAGACATTCAGTCTCTCGAACAGAGTTTCATCTGTCCACTCCGGGTCGTCCAAATAGGGACGCAGTTCAGCTTTGATGCTGTCATTTCTCAGACCAGTCAGTATCGCATGCCGGAACATACTTCGCACTAGGGTCGGGTCATAACACAGACCAGAGTCTGCCTCCTGACTTGCAAATATGACCTTTTGTCGCAGGTCAAGGGCCTTCAAGAAGAAGGCCTGTGACGACTCCTTCGGGTCCTGAGCTAGTTGGGCTAGTTGCTTGTACAGGTTAGTGGCGTCATTCTCCTGGTAGGGGCAACGGAGTATTCGACGGAGACTCGGTAGAGAGATTTGCCGACGGCCCTCCAGGTAACTTCGCAGGGCCGATCCTGGTACAATGGCCCGGATCACACCCTGTGTGATGTCATTGTCCCGGTAGCCCTTCTCACGCCCAGTCTCGATCTGGTGAGCCAGACTTGTGAAGGTCAGCCAATCCTTCTGGCCAGGTTCTCCAATTTGGCCAGAGATCTTGAACTCGCGGTGCATCAAGCTCAGAACTTCATGGCGGCCTATGTGGGGTTTCTGTGTTTCCGTGGTTGGGAGTGGCTCGCCTGGCAAAGAACGGTGTGAAGAGTCAGGCTGAGCTAACGGGGCTACTGGGGTTGGGACGGCTGGTTTGTCCGCTGTCTGTTCTGTACTGGCAATTCCGTCAATGAATTTCTCCAGACTTGTAAGGAGCTCAAACCCACCATCCTCACTGTCTTGGACATCATCACTGTTTATGTGATTCATCGCCTTCCGAACCAGTCTCAGACGACCATTTCCCTTCTCTGCAGCGTCTCCTGCATCCACACCCAGGTGGTCACACACTCGCAGGAGCTGTTCTATAGAAAGGCCACTTAATCGGGGGACGACACGCTCGAGCACTGCGAGTACATCCATCTTGGTCAATTGGTGAGCAGCGAGGTGGTCCGTGAGGTCACTGGAGAACAAGTCGTGTTCAGTTGCTGGGGCGATCCCTGTCAAGGCGATCCCTCCTAACTGATGGTACACCCTGGTATTGTAGTCCAGTCGACTCAAAGTCTCCTCCGCTGTCCACACCTTTGACGGGGTTATCTCATCTTAGTTCATTTCGCTGGATAGGCGTATTTCGTCTCGTCTACGGGAACACTCATCAGACACGCCTATCAATCTCGTGCCTCCAAATGTTACACCCGCGTGATTGCCAGGGATGGCACTTACGGATGTTACATTAAAATAATGTATATCGCGACCCTGCAAGAATTAATGGACAGTAGTCAGGCAACAAATACAGGAAAATGTGCAGAATTACTTTAATGCTGTAGTCACAGGGTCATTGCTGGTAGAACAATGAGCCAGGCCAAATTCCTGTCCCTTAAGCTTCCTGGTGGTTCGGGTCAGTCCATAATTTGCAAGGGTAAAATAGAGTCTAGACTAATACATTATAAGTGGAGGGGGAGCAAAATTAAATAATAGGGGGTGACCATTTTCCCTGACCTCTACACTTCTCCCTTACTTGAAGTGCCAATCTGCGCAAATCAGCGTGTTGAAGAGTGCCACAGTCTTTCCACTAAAAGAGCATCGATATCGGAAATAATGCGATTAGCCTTTGTTAATGGGACCGAAATACTAAATTGCACAGAGTCAATGTCAAAACCTAGACAAGCAAGGCGCGGTGTGCAGGGTTCCATACGGATTTGTCGGTGTTGATAATAAAACCGGCTGCTTCGAGATGAGCGTGCGCAGCAAGTACAGCTTTCTCACTGTGAGATGCAAATTCATCGTTCAAATATACTGCGATGAAAATTCCAGAAGCGCGCCACCAGGAAACCAACGGCTTCAGCAATTTTGTATACACGTGACATGCCGTAGATAGGCCGAAAGGAAGGACCCTAAATACGAAGTAGCGTTTACCAACTCCATAGTCCCATGAAAATCCGAGATACCTGCAGTGGTTGGTCGTAATCTCAGGATGATGATATCCTGATTTAAAATCGAAAGATATCATGAAACAATACCTCGTTAGATAGTTCTTAACAATACGTAGATCTTCATACTTAACGGGAAGATGTGCAAGATAGTTATTAACGCCCCGGAGGTCGAGAATAAGCGGAGTCTTATGGGAAGCCGACTTGGAGACCGATAAGGGGTTGACCACCCAGGGTACTGTGTCGACTTCCTCTACTAATTGATTGCGGATAAGCTCAGTAACTGCTTTATTGACAGATTCTTTGTTGGTTAGGGCGGACTGGTTGTTACGGAGGTATGTCTGCTCTGGTATAGGAAACAAAAGGCAACTTATACCCGAACTAAATTGTATCAATAATGAACTTATTCGTTCCTGTACTACGCCAAAAAGGCAAAACGTGTTTTAGGCGACCTCGTAAGCAAACATCCCCGGGCGATGTACGCTCTGGGAACGAAATATCGCCGAGGGAATATCCAATGGCCGATTATAATACATAGTCATGACCATAAATACTTATCTTATCGTCTGTGAATTCTCCTCCCGAATCCCCACCTTCCGTATCTTGGAGGGTTGAGTCGTGCTGCGGGTTTGACGCAGAGCTGGGGCGTGGAAGAATAATCGGCTCCGGTACCGTAGACACGGACAGGAGCCGCTGGCCGAAAGGGCTGTTGCCGAGGTGGAAAGTTAGGAGCAGGAGTAGTAGGATTGGAAAACCTCTTGGTGAACGTCTCTTTTCTCTCCTTCCGTTTGCGGATCGCATCTTTTTCTGCTCTACGCATTTTCCTTTCATCGTCGGAGTTGATGGCGATGTCGCGAGAGACATATTCGTCGACGGTGTCCCACTTCCCTTCCGATAAGTCTGCTAGCCGTATGAGCTTAATCCTCTTCTCTATCGATCCTTTAGCTTGCTGGGAAGCAGTATCCGATTGGTCGTTTTGCGCGCCCTCTAGAGCGAATAATGGCGTCGTCAATGTGGTCAAGTATTTCGGTGCAGAACTTATATTGTGCAATGTTGCCCTTAGCTTTGAGGCTAGGTTCGACGGTGCGGGCCTTTTTTGCTTGTCGTGTGGCTTCCGCGCCGAATCGGTCGTCCGTCTAGGTATTGCTTGAGCACGCCGAGGGGAACCGGGCATTGATCGCTTGATGATTCGGCTTCCATAGTATAATTCAGCTGCTGTGCTGCTGCAAAGCCCGAATGATCTACCCTTACTTCGCTCCCCCTTTATAAACACTATGAACATAGCTACCGCGTACCTGATTCCTGACCCATAACGACCAGCCGCTTATTACGCAATGCGCAATAACCGGCGTACCTGGATGGTATTGTTCCCAAACCGAAGGGAAAGTATTTACTTTCTTGTGCCTACGAAATTAAATATATTTCCTCTTCGGACCACGTGCCGAATACATGTTAGTCCGTGTCACCCGCTACGTAACCGCCGTAGCCGACGCTACTCGCGTCGCTGTACACAATCTGCTCCCTTCCAGAGCATAATTTAACTTTTTCAAGATGACACAGATTCTTTTCTGTTACATGTTCCTTCCAGAACATCATCTCTCTTAGCGCTTCCACGCCAACTGGTACCCGTGCATACCAACTAGCCCGACCGGCTATGCATGAGAAAATATATCTCAGGTTTAATTTGGCTACCTTGCCCAACACACTTTG